>VCRD01003483.1:1469-50009 GCA_006783055.1 Trinorchestia longiramus
TCCAAGTAAATTCTTCAAGCAGAAAGGCACATTTAGTGGAATCAAGGAATTTTTCATGGTGGCACGTTCTGCAGCGTAGTACAGGACCTCGGATACCGGAAGCTGTGTGCCCGTTGGTCCTGGACCAGTTGTGCCCGTCAAGGCGGATTTCTCCTCAGTGGCGGGTAATTTTTTTGAAGAAGACATTGAGAAGCTTGTCTTACGGCATGACAAATGCCTCATGATTTGGCGAGTATGTAGAGAAATAAGTACGACCCAGCGGTACTTATGCTAATAAAATTATTATGTTCTGCAAATTTGCCTTTTTTTTTAGCAAAGTTTGTAAAAACAGCTCTCATATTTATGAGTCTACACTAGTATTCGTCGATACAATTAGTAACACCGGAAAGTAAAATTATTTTGAATTGTAAATATTTCGAATATCGGTTCGAGGATATTGCAGAAAGAACACCAGTAAATGAATAAAGAGTTGGGTGTGGTGTAGAGCTGGACGTGGGAGTGCAAAAAAGGAAAAACATTATCGGTAAAAATTATTTATTCCGAAGATGTCGCGAACAAAGCTGGTCTGAATTCGAAATCTTACCAGTTACGCTTTAGTTCTTAAATTAACTCAGAAAATGAGGTGGAGGGCTTAAGTTACAATTTATAATTAGCAGTCCGGAATCGCAGCAGATGGGCAATTAGACAAGCTTGTGTACACTTTCATTTAAAAAAATTATTTGTACGGTGTTATTACATTGGTTTTTTATTTTAGTTACGCCTAATTTCATGTCGTAAATCACCGAAAGAAATAATTTTCGATGATTATATTTATTTTGAAAACTAACAACGCGACGATTTTATTTTTTGCTGTTTACTTAACTTAAAACATACGAGGTAAAATATGCTAGAGATGAATAATCTATCTCTGAGTGCTTGCTAGAACCTTGAAATCAGTGATGCAAAACGTACCATGAAAATTGAGGTATGATCGTTTGCTACAGCATGAATTGAACAAACTTGAGTGAAGAAACAGGTTGAAGTTTGAAAGTTTAAGTGATGAGTAAGATTGTTGAGACTGCGTTTTAAGGGAAGCAGATTTACAAGATAAAAAGTTGTATAGAGGAATAACAAAAATGCAGTGATGTTTAAGAAATACACAATTCGAAGTAATATCTTCTTACATGGTGCAATTCACGTAGATTACTTAAGTTCTAAACCAATGTTTCCCAACCTGTGGGTCGCGACCCCAAACGAAGTCGCGACCCTATTTTCAATTATTTATGAATTCACCTGATACATACATTTGTGTGTTTGTGTTTTACGGAATAGCGTTATATTATAAACATGCTTTCTAAGTACAAAGGAACACATATTTATTTGAAGGAATTTGAGCATGGATCAATTATTTGTCCCAAAATGGGTCGTCATAGGTCACCAGACCCGGTAGAGGCTGGGAACTACTGTTCCAGACCATGAGTTATAACGAAGATAATCACTTCTATAGGTCCGTTTACTTCTATGATATCCTATGGAAATCGTGTCCTATTATATATATATATATATATATATATATATATATATATATATATATATATATATATATATACTCTTAGTCTAAAGCTTCTATTTTAAATCGTTACTACACGTATTATTCGATAGATTTTCGTGGGCGGCAGAATATAAAAAGAAACCAACCATGTGATGTCGAGTCAAACAAATACTCATCTCTCAATGAGTGTGAGTCTTACGATTAGCCATGTACAGTCCCGTTTAATCATATACATTCATATTTAGTTATGTAAACTCACGTTTAGTCATGTACAGTCACGTTTGTTGTGAACACGAGTGTTCAGACGAGTACACCACAGGTTGCAGAATATACATATAGTTCGTAAATAAATATTTTTATGTGTAGTAGTAATTTAGAATCTATTTATAAGGTGTTAATTTTCTAAGGACACGACTAGCGTTCTAAAGTTATCATCAAACGAGAATTTCCCATTAGAATCAAGATTTTCAATACTTAGTTTTGAATAAGAACTTGAGGTTCGTTTCTGATACCTCAAACGAACGTTTCTCTAGGAATTTAAAAAGTATCGAATTGCAGATCTTTATACGGATGAAGGGGTAACTTTGTTGTAATAATATCAGTCGTAATGAAGTACACATTCACCTCGTTTCTATAGGCGAAGCTTGGTCAAAAAATTTAATCCATTCTGAACCGATCTTGAAAACGAGAATACTCTCAAACCGAGCGAACAACTTCCATTAAAATTTATGTGAAAACCCACCGATTACCACATCCCATAATATCCGTTTATAACAAAACATTTTTTGAAGTTCTACGTAATATTTTAATGAACTGAAGTGAATAAATACAGATTTATAATGATGCACTGACAATAAGATCAGTAGAAGTAAAATAACTTGATAGTAGACCCAATAATGTCGCTCACTCGGCCACTCTTGAAGTTGTTATCGGTCGACCGCAAAATTTGAGATACCATTTTATTTCTCATTTTGCCAAGTTTTATTATTCCCGCCCAATACCATATATATCATAAATAATAATTATGTAGTGAAAAGAATTCATTTATTACTTCATTATAGAGCAGCGTACATGAAAAATATTCGATCTTGTATCGGCGACAGCCGATACAAGTCATGGACCACGCTCGCTATCAGAGATCTTGCTCGTTAAACGAAAAAAAGATTCATAAAACGATTCGTTCACCGAAGTATTCATTAAGAGAGCAGACCGCTGTCAGGCGAGAGTCCACTGTGCTGCTACATTTGTTTCTAGTGAGACTGAGGAGCCATAGAGGATAATTTGTGTGTCGACGCTGATGTGTCACAACGGGTTGGATGTATTGTACATACTCAGCAAACCATGATTGTCTTTGAACTAAATGAAAGCAAATAAGATGTAAAGATCTATGTATGAATGGATCGACAGAGTTGAACAGTTTTCGGCGACAGAGAATCAAACACGTACGCCAGTAACTGAAATGAATGGAGAACGAACGTGCACCTTGTCTTTAATGTGACACTTCTGAAGCACAACGCGCACTTGGCTTCCCTTAAACAGTTAGTGCACAGGAGACGAGGAGCTCTTATGTGACATAGAGGGAGTACAGCAGTAAGTTGCTTCTCCAGCAACGTATGGCTGCAGAAGTAGAAATGTATCATACACGTATCCTGTTGGCCAGTGTCACAGTGGTGTGTATGAATGATCACAGTCTCATGGCTATTGTCCGTTCCTTAGCGTTGGAGGCAGAGGCAGACCCAGTCTCTGCAGATTGTTACAGCATTGCTCTATTCTCAGTGGTACTATAAGGAAGGAGCATACTTTCATTCTAAAAACTTCAGTTCCATAACCGTGTGAACGCAGCTACCACCATTCAATGAGCAGCTGTAATCATTTCTCAGAGTAGTCAAAAGCTGTAACCTTTTGACTGTACCTCTAGCATGGCTAAATTCATTTCGGATGCCCGTGTTTTATCTTAATAACATTTATTGAAGCATATTTTTTGCTGAAGTCACTCTTATGTAGGAAAAATTTCGCAATGTTTCAGTTTTTCTGGGTGCTAATGCGTCGCTGCAATCGCAATCGAACTCCATGCATCACTCTTGTTTGCACTTGACGGATGCATCCTCTGTAAACTTTGTTAGATCTTTTTTCCTAAAAAGATTTTTCATAAGGGGATGACGCGTGTCAGTGGATGGATCTGACTTTCTTTTACGTGAATTCTTCATCTCCGTTCCTTTGATTAGTTGTCCTCGTTTAGACTTTCATTGTGCTATTCTTCTGCCCTGCAATCGGTAAGAGACTAAACAGTGCTCCATAGTAGGTAACTTTGGAAACATTGAAAATTTAAATTTGTGATATTGGTTTATTCCTAAGTAAAGCAAGTGCATTTTCTTCTCCGTCAGGCCTGACCTCTTCGTCAGTTCAGCATAGGAAGGTTGATGGGCAGCTGTAGTATAAAAAGACATAGGTAGCTTCAGGATAGGAAGATGCATCTATAGGTAGTTGTAGCATCTGAGAATAAAGATAGGTAGTTATAAGTTTAGTCCCGTGCAAATTATTGAGTTTATTTTGAGTTTAGCTTGTTCATGGATTAAGGTTTCGTCTATCATCAATTGTATGTTTTTGTTAATTATGAATAGTCTAATATTATATTGTATATTTATATTATTTATTTTTCCTCTTCAAATAACGGCTAGGCAAGGACCTAAAGCCATTCCCTGAAAGAACCTTAAGGCTAGAAATTATGTCCTCACACTTGCCTTCGCTTGCCTACACTTGCCTGCTCTTGCCTGTGTTGCCTACGCTTACCTGCGTTTTCCTGCTCTTGCCTGCACTTGCCTGCGTTTTCCTGCACTTGCCTGCGTTTGCCTGCACTTGACTGTATTTTCTTGTACTTGCCTGCGCTTGCCTGCACTTGCCTGCGCTTGCCTCCGCTTGCCTGTGCTTGCCTACGCTGACCCGTGCTTGCCTGCGCTTGCCTACGCTGACCTGCACGAGCCTGATTAACCTACGCTTTACAGCCCAATATATTTTTCTGGACGTCGAGTATGAGAAAGAGAAAGTAGGAGTACAACTATCACCTGAAAGGTAACTGTTCATGTATGATAGACGGCACAGGAGATGTGAACTCTTACTAAAGTTACGTTGAGCGTCAAACTTTGAATTGAAAGTTTGGAAGTTAATTCGAGATGTATTACTGGTTGTTTCCACAGCACACCTCAGCACGTATACCAAGCTTGACGTTTTTCTCGGGATTTTTACCATTAACATTTTCTTTTTTTGTACAATTTCCTTGCCCTGCAATAATAAATCAACTGTACTGAACGACCAGTTTCACAATATTTGCTCACTGCTCAATAGCGAAATACACCATTCTTGAAAAGAATTATTATAAGGTATTGGAGCCATTCATAATAATGATCGGTAAAATAGATTTTAGATTTTAACAAATTTGAAATATTTCTATTATTAAAAACGTTAAGGAAAATTTTTAACTAACATGATTTTCTTTAATGATATTCTACGAGGTGAGTTTTTGAAGTAAGTACCGTTTTGAAATGCCTTACGAATATGCATGATGAGAAACGAAGTGGGCGACTTTGTCATTATTGACGATTTGGAGCAGAAAGTTGATGAAAAAGTGAAAGAGAACAGACAGTTGACGATTTCAACGTTATGTAGCGAGTTTTCTCAAGCGCCAAAAACTGTGTTTTATGTAATTGTAGCAGAACTTTTAAATTATTGAAAGTTATGCTTTTGCTGTTTACCAAAAATTCTAACTGGCGGCAGATTTCTATGAGAATGGTATTCAAAAGCTGTTTTTACGATACAATAAGCACCTTAATCACCAGCAATCACCAGCTTGGTCGACTGGTGAGGGAATCTGCTTGCGAGCGGAAAGACCCGGGTTCGAATCCCGCTGCCGACATGGTTGACGCGGCTAGAAATACGGCATGGGACTTGGGTAAACAACCGAATAATTATCGAAGTAATTATCCGACCCAATAATGGGCCAGAAGGTTCGTTCCTATAGCCTCATTCTATTCTTAATGGTAGAAATTATGTAGAAAATTAGAGTACAGGCTTTTTTGTACAAATAAAATTGCTCAGAAAAGTATCCTTGTTTGATTGATATATCAAAACGGTACTTGCTTCAAAAACACGCCTCATATAAAAGCACGTTCATGACGCGCCGCCCTGTCATCTCTATCGGGTATCAGGCTTGGAGTTCTTCCATTGGTATGAAGTGTGAGTAAATTTCAGGGTTACTCTGTCTCAGCGTTGCAGAACTTGCTGCACAGTATGCATTTTACATGCATTCCCGTTACATGGCATGTTTTGATGTTGTGGCTGACCGTTGTTAATTCTGATGCTGGATGTTGAATGGTTCTTCGGAGCCGCGTGGAGTAATTCCTCGACTTGATGCACTTCATCAACTTCATTTACAATAACTGTACTTTGCTTAATACGTACGAGTATGTATCCATAAATACGAACATAATCTCCCACATAATGCTGATGTCAGCTCTACGGGAGTCCCGTTCATAGTGGTTGGGACATGGTGTCATGTTCATCAGCTATTCTTAATGCACAATATATTTTTTTCTGTTAAAATGTTATAATGCTCACTCAATTTTTATACACGGAACGTGTCATGTAACACCAAGTACTCGACATGATCTAATGAACTCTTTCAAATACGAGTATTGTAAAAATTATAATCACTTTATTCAAGATGTGCATGTATCTTAATATATACATATATCAGACGTCACTGGCTCGATCGTATCACAAAGATCAGGGGAAGTTCCTCGAGTTAATGATTTCCTGCTCAGTCATGAGTGTGTGCTCCAAGTATCACATACTTTATTCAATTGCAGAGCATTGCATTCGAGTCCAAAGGCGGAATACAAAAAAAGCTTCAGAACTCAAGTATTTGTGGATCTCGTTAAGCAATGCTTTGTCATTCTGATCTACAATAACTTAATTAGAAATTTACTATATAAGGTCGCCACAAAAAACTTTTCTTTATTCGATTACTTATAACTGCGTAACTAATGGTTGTAGAAACTTAAGCGGGATCTCATTTCCACTGGCATTTATTTTACTTTTATTATGAAAAACTTTTTTGTATTGATAGACAGAGTTTACAAATAGGTGATCGACAAGTGAGGATGATTTTTCACCATTGCGGGAGGGTAATTCTGAAAGCCCTAAAAAAGAAAGATTTACTAGTTTTCTAGCGTTGCAGTAAAAATGTCACATTGATATATCATTCCTACTCATCAGACCGTTCTTAATTCAATTTCACTTAACAAATACAAAAATTAAAGTCTGCACCATCGACCTTTAACAACGCAATTGACAAAAGAAAATCGAATATTCTTAGTCACATCTTTCAACGATATCAAAAATGCCACAAAAGTCGTTCAACTATTTCAAATTCATGTTCAAGGAAGAAGTGTAAGTAAACTTACAGTGAGAATAACTGTTGCAAATTTTCTAAACATGGAACAATACTCAATAGAAACAAGGGAAATTCTGGAAGACATTTCACAAGAAGAATACCAGAATACTTCGAAATGATGCGTAGCCAAATTGAAGAGAATTAAGATTATTCAAGTCGACGACATGGAAAAAATTTATCTCGGTCAAAGGCTCGTAGAATTACTAAGAGAGATTTAATTTATTTTCCTTACAAATTAAGGATTCGCTTGGAATTGTACGAAAATGATCTCGTAAGAAGAACTACGATTTAACCTTGAGTTGGGCGCAACAGATCTAACAGGCATAGTTACTTTAATTTTGCTAAGCACTTGTAAACTTGCACCCGGCGGAAGGTTAAGGATGGTTTATGGAGAGACGTGAAAGATTTGTTGAATACCTCGTTGTATCAGACGAGGCGGCCTTCCAAATGAATGGTGTTGTTAATCGTCAAAATAATAGATCATACTCGCCTTACAAACAGCCACCAATGAAATTTTTTCGAAAAAGCAATCTCTCGAGAAAAAATCAGTTTGAACTGGATTCTATGGGTTTGGCCTCATTATTGGACCAATTTTCTATGCAGGGAATTTGAATGGCGATAAATACCTAGATATGCTCAACGAAGATATTATTTCAAAACTGCAGGCTGGTCACGGGCGTAGATTAGACAGAGTGTGGTGGATGCGAGACGGAGACCCGTGCCACGGAAATATTCGTATAAACAACGCTTCAACAGAAGTTTTTGGAGATTGTGTTATTGGAGTTGGACATGCGGTAGAATGGCCACCGAGCAGTCTAGATCTGACTCCGAGCGATTTTTTCTTTGGAATCCTTTCAGAGATAACGTTCATAAAACACCTCCACAAGATCTGAAAGATTTACGTGATCATATCATTCGTAATGTCAATTAACTTAAAAACAATCCAGGAATTATTAGCAAATCAAGGCGAGCAATGAGAGTCCGATGTCAAAAGTGCCTCGAAAACAACGATAGTCATTAGTTATAATGGAAACATTATGTCTTTATGTTTGAGTAAAATGTAGATATTTGGCTTTGTTTGTTTTATCATTGTTATTTTTGCCCTTTTATAATCATTGGTTTTTATGTAAGTAAAATCACAGATTGCGCTTTTACAATCACACTCGCGCAATGGCGAAAAAAATCATCCCCCCTTTTCCGATTACCTGTTCGTAAAATATGCCTATGAATATAAAATGGTTTTCCTTAATGCAAGTACAATAAATGACTGTGAAAATAAAATCATGCTGAACTTTCTACAACCATTAGTTACGCAGTTATAAGTATTTGAAAAAAAGAATTTTTTGTGGCCCACCCTGTATTTGCACTATAATTTTTGATCGACTCTAAGATCAACATAAGATCTTGGAAAAGTACATGAATTAATTATTTATTAATATAGATTTTTGACTGCACATTGAGCTTCAAGTTAAGCCTCGTATAGGTTATTAGTTCTTCGCTGAGTATTTACATAGTTGTGACACCACACTGAACTTCTCATAACCTGAGTAGAGCCACAAATGTTACAACTGTTTTGCCACTGTCTTCCATTTCAACTGGAGCTCCATCGCAGAGCGTAAGAAATATGAGTACCATCGCTTCAAACTGTTCATACGTACAGTGTCAATCACTGTTCAAAAATTCGACAAAGTAACTTCAAGTCAATTCACTAAAGTGGCTTGGAAGGCCTGTATAGCACCCGTTCATCCTCTGTGTGGTGCATGCCGTGTAGCAAGATGAATGGGCTAGGGTTTACTTTCTATTCCAGTGGGAAATGTTAGGGCACCACACGAAATAAATAATTTTCATATTATTTCTAGCTGCAACCCCTTCGGCCATTTCCGATTATTATCGTTTTTCAGAAATTTTAATTATTGCTGATAAGCAATTGCCTAACAGGAAACGAGTGTCAATAAATTTTGCTAAAGAAAATGAGTGTAGCACTTCAGGTAATAGACCAAACCCGCAGTTAAGGGCCTCTTGTAGCAATTGGAGTCCGCATTAATGTCCACGTGAAATTAGGGTCGATATTTTTGCTGACTCTGCTTTAGCAAGCAGTTGGTGATGAAAATTTTAGATCTAACATATTTTGCAAAGTCCTTTGTCAACTAATATTTACTCAGTCCGAATATTGTCTTCTGACCACCCTAATTTTTGCCGGAATTCACCAGTAATCGTCTATTTTACGATAAAACGATGATTTCTTACGATAAACCAATGATATATCGTCAGAATTGGTGTCACAAATGTCCCATATTATCATCGGATTACCGTTAACATACCAGTCATTATCGATAATTTTATACGAAGTCTGACAATAAATCGGAACCCCGGTTATTATCGTCGGACCGACAATAAATGGGAATCCTCGAAATTTCCATGATAATTTATCGTCGGTCGGATGGTAAAAATAACCGGTTATTATCATCTGACTTCGTAGAAAATTTACGAAAATGGTCGGTAAATTAACAAAGTTCATAGCACTAATGATGCACCGACCGACGATAACATACAACATTCGCGGTACCAATTCCGATGATATATCATCGGTTTATCGTAAGAAAAAGGCTATAATTATCAGTGAATTCCGACAAAAATTAGCGTCGGTCAGAAGATGAAATTCGTACTGAGTATTACGAAGAACAACGCAAAATTGACCTCAAGAACTGAGGGTCAAATCCAAATATTGTGTCGATGAAATGAACTTCATGCACATTAATCAGCAGTGTTCAGACTCGTTCAGTCATGTACAATACCTTTTAGCCGTGTACAATTACCTGTAGCCATGTTCAGTCAAGTTTGTTGTGAACAAGAGTGTTTAGTCGATGAGTACATTACAGGCTGCAGAACATATGCTTCGTAAATGGCATTACTTAGAGTCAATAATGCGGCTATCAATAGATATTTGAGTTTTATTTGTCAAAAGTCAGACTCTGGAATGAATCCGCTATTTAGAGGAAATCCATTGAAAATCAACTTTCTTACGTTGACTTGAAATATCAAGCTATTTCTCATCATAGATTTTCTGAAAAACACGTCAATTTATAATGATAGTTAATGCACAATAGTTAATTGAAAAAATAATTCGCAATTTAAAAATACAATTACACCTCTAGTTTAAAAAAATTACTGACATTTTCAAAACCAGATCAGTAAAAATATCCATGGTCAGAAATGTTCCAATCATCGAATAGAAAAATCTCAGATCTTCAAAATAGCTTTTTTGAAGTTTAAGCATTAATATAAAAGAAGAATAAATGTTCAGTTTCAAGTTGTTCAAATCTGTAATCAAACATACCTATATTCGTCAACTAATACAAACTTCTGCATCTGCTCATTCTACGTAAGCTGAAGTGTGCGAAATGCAATGAGTCTCGATGAAACAAAAGTATTGTCCCATTCATGAGATGAAGTGTTAGGCTGTATTTATGAAAGTATTTTCATTTTTTATCGTTTGGAATTGAAAGAACAAATTAGTAACTATACCTTTTTAAATTTGAAAAAATATTTGCAAGATTTAGTTGTTTCCACCTGAAAGGTTTATGTGTTCATGTGAAGATCACATCATACACGCTTTTACTCCGTAAATTTACTCTCAGAAACAATTATTGGACAACTTTGTTACTGATGGGAAGTGGATTCTCTTCCGTAAAGTTATCGAAGAACAGTCGAATCATTCGACAATAATCAAACAATTACAACTCATCATTAGTGCTCTCAACTTTGGTGTTTGAAAGCACCGGCCTTCCTTAAATTAGTCAACAGAAAAGGTGTCATCCTCCATCACGATAACGCCCGACCTCACGCAATTCTACAAACCAATGATCTCTCGGCGGAGTACGGTTGGACAATGTTGCTTCACCCTCTTCTTCCTCATCTTGCTCATCTTGATCACCTTGTGATTAAGAGATTACAGAACCGTGTAGATGGTTTCTAGTTAACAGTAACAAAAAGGGATCATAAGGAGTTGCTTTCATATTTTTCAAAATCTAAATAATTTGGCAACGTTGCATTTATAAGCCTGGTTACAAACGGAATGAAGTTCTAGAATGTGATCAAAATTATATTTACAATTCAACATTTTCGTGTGTAATAATGAACACAATACTGAACATTCCTTTTGATCTAACCTGATACAAGGGGCCGGAACGCATCTGGACCATGCGTCATAAAGTTCACTTCGGGATTATACCCGAGAAAATGATAAGAGAATAAAGACACAGAGAAGTGATTGTGCTCGACCCAAAGTTCGTATTTTTTCAAGTCTATCCGTATAAGTTCTAAACTTTCAAGAAATATCTATAGGCCGTACGAGCGATAATTATTTCATACGACAGAGATAAATATGCATACCTACGTACCTCGAATCTCGAGCGTCTTCGTAAATGAACGTATTAATCACAATTAAAGCGACAACACTATACATCCAGCGAATGAATAATAGTCATACAGTGTGTAATGAGTGTTCTCCAGGTTACGTACCCAACGGGCAGCTTTGGGTGGATTTTTTTGCAATATATCAAATGACACCCTACTCTCATGATATGACGTACTAATGTTAAAAAAACAGGTTTTGTAGGTATTGAGGAACTAATCGATCACAATATTTCAGAGGCGATTCTGACATGGTAGGCGAACGATTCTTCAAAGACGCTGGTAGGAACGATAAGTTTTGCTGTATGCTAAAAGTGCAGAGATTGCGAGCCTTCGCGTGATTGGCTGCAGTGCGGCCTAGAAAATTACGACGCTCCACCTCTTGCTGCTGGACGCGACCAATAACAGCTCGCTGTCGCACCGGGTGCGGGTTGCCTGCAACAGAAGTTGCAATTGACGCATAAATTGGCATCACTGGCAAAATTTGAGCTAAGTTAGCACCGAATGGGATGGAAGGTGAATAGTAAGGTGTTGAATTTAAATCATTTGTCTCAAACTTCTACTCCAAAAATCTCTCAACTAATGCAAGGGCTGGAATCAGTTTCAAACTACGAGAGTTTATCGAAGTTGGACAGAGTCCAGAACAATAGGTGTAGATTTTTGTATAATTTATGGAGTAAATGAGACACTCAATTTTATGAATCAACTATTGGGTAAATAAATCCATATCACCTAATGTATTTTTTATGGTTGTAGAAAGCAAAATGAACGTTTATATATGATATATCGGACTCACACCACTCCTCGTTCAAAACATTTTTTGTTAATATTTACTTGTATTCAATTAATCCTACCTTTTCTCTCTGTAAGGAGCAGAATAAATTTGGCTCGAACGATATTCTTATGATAGAAATTCTGGGATGATTTTGATTCGGGTGTCTCTAATTCGATCAGATTTTTAGATAAATTTTTCAAAAAAATTGAATCGCATGAACGATAAACTTCTTCCGTGATCCAGAGAATCAAGGTTGCCATGTTGAAGTGAATTAGTGTTTAAAACCAGCGGAAACAAATTATTTCTTTGTGATGACATTCCGACCGATGACTAATTTTAGCGAATTCGACTTGGAAAGTATGGACATGAAGAGACGAGGTGGTATAGCACACAGTTCAGCGGGCGAATAATTAAATGATCACCAGATTTCTTAGTTCAGCTCGACAAATTTATGAGAAAACTGTTTCTCAGAACATACCAATACATGACTGAGTTCTCGAATATTGTAAGAGTCAAATTCGCTAACGTTCACTGAATGACGTTTAATTTGTCCATGCAGACAACCACAAGCTTTTATTCATTATGCACGCAGCTCGGCTATTCTGAACACATGCTGAAATTTATGTTCTACACGTGCACTGAGTGCTGAGTACAGTGCTCACGTTGTGCGTATACATTTGCCTAAACATACAGTGTAGAGTTTCCCTCTTCTGACTCTACGATTCCCGATGCCTTTAACCCTTTAGCGACCAATTTGTTTTTCTAGTTTCTACATTTAAGCTCACAAAGACCGTCTGTACACTGATACAATGAAGCATGCTGAGAGCCAGGCAGCCAAAAGAACGACGCTGTAACATGCCGAAGCGTTCAAACCTAGTAGCAACCTCATATTGCTCACTGTTTAATTATTAGAACAATTCTCCCAAAGACCGTGAAAGGCGACCGAATAGTCCACTTGGTCGCTAAAGGGTTAAGTCCAGTAGAAGGTGTCGTTCTTTGTAATTTGTTCACGACGAGAGCATGCCTTGTTCCATTACACAATGTTGCAAGTATTAGGTTGGAAAGAAAGTCATGTTTTTATATTAATTCCTTTAAAACCTTCTAATAGGTTTACAATTAGTCATTTAACACGTTGACTTCGATTGCCTGATTAGTGTAAAACTTCACTTTGTACGCATAGTCACTAGAAGGATCTGAAAAAATTACTGAACCTAACCTAAGTGGTACACATACGTACCATTTCGGAGTCAACGTGTTAAATTAAATTGGTGTCCTAATATCTCAATCAGTCTATCAAGAATAATAATTAATAATATTAAATAAATTCTGACTGGTTTAACCACCAAGAAATGGAATTAATGGAGAGCATCTGAGACAATGTATGCTCTATAAATGCAAAAAAGGCACTTCTGATGCAGGATTAATTCATTATGAGTTATTAGACCTCAACCAAGCAATTACGGCTACAAAATATTGTTTGCAGCTTGACAGCTTTATGATCTAAGAACTCTCCTATCAAGAAAAAGATCAGCATTATTCAATAGAAAAGGTCTTGTGATTCAGCATGAAAATACTAGATCTCATACAGCAAGAATAACTGAGGAAAAAATAATGACCTTCAACTGAGAAGTTTTACATCATTCGCCTTATTCACCTGTTATTCCTTCTGATTACTATCTTTCCAGGTCTTTGCAGACCTTCTGATTACTATTACTTAAGTAATAAAATTCATCAACAACTAAAAAATGACCTCGATATGTGTTTCTCTTCAAAATTCGAGAATGTTTTCGCAGAAGACTTCAAAAAGCTAATTGTCAGTTGGAGAGAAGTCGTATAGAAATCAGGAAAATTGCAGAAATTAAAGATAGCATTTTGTGAATTTTTGAGATAAAATGTGTCGGGGAAAAAACGACATGACACTCTTTCTAACCTGATAGATTTGCGCACATGCTTGTATACTTGAATAACATGAAATTATATCTTTCCAAAAATATTTAATTCAAAAATGTTCTATCTCTAAATTAGGAGTATATATACGCAGGCTGTTTTTTCAACCCCTGAAGGGCTATAAATAAAGTAAATTCACATAACAAAAATTTTTTATCCCCTAAAGTACTACAGGGTATTACTTATTTCTCTACACAATCGCCTAAGCAGATGCAGCCCGATTGCCCGAGGTACGGTCAATTGAGCATGGCTGTTACGATCGATGTACCCACTTAATGTGAGTTAGGAAGTGTAATCTATTTTCTGCGAACAGATGGACGTAGTGCGGATAAAATCCATTGCAAATGAGCAAAGTGTATGATGACAACTGTATGAGTCAGGGTAGTGTACGGGAATGGTGTAGAAAATTTAAAGAAGGGCAAACTGACGTCCATGAAGAAGGTGGACATACAAGGACTATTGGTACTGTAAGCCTCATTCAGCGCGTTGATAAGATGGTCAACACCAATTGAAAGTTTGCATTCAGTGAACTTTCAGAAAATTTTTTAGACAGTTCAAGGTTTGCTTTCTACACAATCATACGAGATCGCGGATACCGGAAGCTGTGTGCCCGTTGGGTCCGCGCCCGTTGTGCCCGTCAAGAAGTTCATATTTCTACTCAGTGGCGGCTAATTTCTTTGAAGAAGGCATCGAGAAGCTTATGTTACGGCGTGACAAATGTCTCAACCGTCTTGGCGATTATGTAGAGAAATTAGTAAGACACTGCAGTGCTTTCGCTAATAAAATTATTATGTTATGTAGACTTGTCTTTTTTATAGCCCACCGGAGGTTGAAAAAATCAGCCTTCGTATATTCATATATATATACATATATATATATATATATATATATATATATATATATATATATATATATATATATATATATATATATATATATATATTTATACCTATAAATAATACAGAATCAGTACATATCAATACACATCAGTGTGCATCATGATCTGAGATTTGCGACCATGACGTGGAATGAACTACGTTAAAACAACTGACATCACTGATGCGGAAAACTCTGCAAATTGCAAAGGTCCGACTGTGGTTTAGCATTTTGCCCAGAGCGGCAGCTGAAATGTCACTGTCCGCAAATGCATATTCTTGGAATGACCCTCTTGAAGTCTAGTTTCACGCTCTATATTCACATATGATGCATCGCATTATAATTGCGAGTACGCAGCCCACAGCCAACCCTCGTAAAATTCTCACGGATTCTAGGTTGCTGAGCCGTTATAACACGCGAGTCGTGATTTGTCACACGGAGTGACGAGCTCAAAAACACACAGGTGCAGTGACGTAAAATACTTTGGAATGCATCATGTAAAGCGAATACAAATAGCGCATTTAAATCACTGGATACTCTATGAGTTCAACTGATGTAGTCAACTGTACAATTGTTAAAAGACGGATTTATTTTTTATATTTGCTAAAGAAAAAAAGTCATTATGAGGTCTTAGTGGGTACATCATCATTGTAGACGGTGAATATTTAAAGGAATCAGAGCCGCTCCTAGTGAATCGTTAAAATAATAACAGGAAATCTATTAAGTAAAATTAGATCGAGCAATAATTATTATATACAACCAAAGCTAGCTATTTATTGATATTCAAAATATTAGTCCGAAATTGATTTGTGTTGACAACAATACGGCAAATAATGAATCTGTGGATTGAGGACAAAGCATAAAATCGCCCACATCAAATGTTCCAATCAAAGGAGAGCAGCCACAACCTCCAGTGAGGTCACATGATTTGGAGGGAGATGCAATCAAAGTCGCTGCAGATCACTGGTGAGTGTAGTGCACAGTGTGTCAGAGTGACCTCTAGCGCTGTTGGGTTCTTGGAGTAGTTCACATGCTGGAGCAGCTCAGAGCAAATGCCTTCAGCAGCTCAACAAAAAGGTGCGATGGGCGGAAATCGACGATGTAAGGAAGAAATTTGGCTCTATTTTTAAATTAAATTTCACAGGGCAATTGATGTCGTCCGCACGTAGTGTACTCGTACAAGCATGTCATAGATAACAAATATTCAGCTATGTATTCTCGAACACAGCCTGCTGGACGCAGCCTGCTGGGCACAGCCTGCTGGACACCGTCTGATGGTTCATAATGTAGGGCTTTTGAGGTAAACGATGGCGTGCCAGAAAAAAACGGCATCATTAGATAGCTTTATCATCCAAAATTCTGCTTGAGAGGGCATCTCTTCAACTTGTTCTTCATTACAGCAGATAATACGACTTGATATTACTTGATATTTCTTAATGTGAGTTGATATTGAAGTCTGCGGTTTCTCTCAGTTTCATTAGAAAATGAGTAATGACATGCAGAGATTTCACAAAATTTACCTCGAAGGACATCTCTGAAGAATAATGTATTCATTTCCAATGAAGATTTCTCTTGTGGTCGCCGGGGAATTATATCATAGATGAATTTTCAAAGGACAGGATAATTATTGGTTGCTATACAAGATAATTCTAGGCAATGAACTTACGATATTCTCGTCGTAAGAACAGAAAAAAAGTTACGTGGGCGAATAACTCCTAGTAGCAAGAACAAAAGTTAAATGGCCCAATGTCTTTCAAATTAGCATTTATGACTTTATCAATGCAATGGTTGGTTACATCATATTTACAGCTTAAAACAGTAGAATTCTACTCTGTTTCATGATTGCCGTATGTACAAGTAGCTGCTCAATTAAGGAGCTCTTCAACAACTAGCACTCGTACCATGCAGTCTGCAAGTCAGACCTGAAGTCCACAATTACTGTAGAGGACTTGTACTCGTACCATGCAGTCTGTAAGTCAGATCTGAAGTCCACAACTACTCTGGAAGTCTTGTACTCGTACCATGCAATCTGCAAGTCAGATCTGAAGTTTACAACTACTCTGGAAGTCTTGTATTCGTACCATGCAATCTGCAAGTCAGATCTGAAGTCCACAACTACTCTGGAAGTCTTGTACTCGTACCATGCAATCTGCAAGTCACACCTGAAGTCCGGAACTTAGACACTCCACCTGCACCTCGCAGCTGCCGCTCAATAGTTACTATTGCAACACGTTTTCATTTCTGACTTAGAAGGAAAAATATTATACGTCTTTGCAAAATGTGAGCTACCGATCCTTTCTCAATCTACTTCAGATCGTTGATTTTTTTAAATGGCAATTATTACGCACTCATTTTTTATGATGTTTTCTATATTGCGTAGGGTTGCTTGCAGGGCACAGTAAACACTCAGAAATATCATGGCGTGTAGAGAAAAGTGACTGGCCGAAAGAAGGACATTGGAAGGCTGCATGGAATGTGCAGCCTCTTCACAATGTGCAGCCTCTTCACAAACAGTTGATGAAGTTTTAATTCCTTTGAATGGGGTAAATTTTTCTACGTTAAGTAGCAACGTTTAGCACTTTGGAACGTCAAGGACTCAGACCATTAAAAACCAGTAACTAACAAAACATGTACTGGATAGCATAAATTTTACGAAGGAGCTCTACTTGCATACAGAAATCATAGTGAATATTGTATTACTGCAACATTTACTATCAACAAATCAGAATTCTTGTCGCAAGAACAATACAGACTGTGTCAGTAATACGAACATAAGCATCATAAGCGATGCAACCATCAACGAGACAAGCGAACAAGCACACCAGCTTCTGTTGTAGTACGTTCAGACTCTGCAAGTGATGGGCATATTAGCCACATAAATTCGGTGAGCTGACTCATTAATGGTCAATTTTCTTTACCTCTAGCACAGCTATGCCTGGTCTGTATTACTAAGAAATGTAAATGCATAAGCCAAGGTTACAACAGTGCAACATGCAATAGAGCAACAAGAATGCATAGACGGGCTTCCGTCACTGTGAAGTCCCCAAAAAACGCCAGACAGCATCTCGGGGAGACGTAAAAATGGACAACAAAGTATGTACGTGGACACAGAATAGCGACAGAGGCTCATCGCCTTTAAGAAACAGGAATAGAAGAAAAACATCTATAGTCTGTGACTACTTAGAAAAAACAGAATTACCCTACAGTTAACTCTAGTAATAAGCGTTGCAAGGCAGTGGAAATACTTCAAACAACCATCAAGTTTTCTCTCATGTGGGTTCTACATGTTAACAACTTCTAAGAGAAACTCAGGCTCCTATTCACTTCCAACTAATGGTAAGTTCTTGAGATTATTTTTCCAATCTCATAATCCAGTGTAACGCTCCGAGGTCAGTTCTTTCGCTTATCATGTTACAAGAATGCTCTTGTGTATCACACGAGAATTCTAGGGTAGATAGGAGGCAGGTAGAAAATCAGCTTTTTAACTGGTAGCAGACACTTTTGGGTTCACGAGCAGAAATCTTATCAAAATCTATCATTGTTTGAAACATAAAAATATAATTCGAATATTTCAATTGAAAAACAGCGTAATTATTCCACCGTATGAAAAATGTTTCAGCTTCTGCTCACTGAAGTAATGTTCTACAATAGGACAGGCTAGGGAGACGCGAAGTTATGGTGCATGTGGACTATAGAATCTTATATACCTGTTTCTGGGGTAATTATCTCAAGCAAAAAACGTTTATGAATTCCTTTTTTAGAAAATTGGGCGTCATCTTCGCTGTGTGATAAAATAAACCAGATTTATAAATCATGGGAAGATCATTAGCGACCATTGGTTATTCGACTCTTGCTTTGGGAGCGTCCTCGAGATTGTAAAGACAGCAACGAGCAGGGATCTGTCCAGATTATGAGAAAATCATCCGTTATTGAACCGACGCTTGGTGGGCTTAGTCAAATCTTAAAATATTGATCTACAAAATGACTTAAATGATACTTAACTAAAGTTCATGGAACTCGTGATAAAACTTCTAACTTGAATCCTAGTTTTATGTAAGATTCTTTTCATAAATACTACTTACCATGAAAAGAGTATAGTGGTCAGGTATTTTGTGACTGACAGAGAGACTGCGAACGATGTTTCATGCGTGGAGGGAATAGAGACATGAGCTATGTGACACTGGCCTCATCAACTGAACATACACAAACACAAACACACATACAATTTCTTGTATATAATTGTTGTTCATTTTGTAACACACTCAATTGAATGATGCGCCTACAAGCGTGGTGGAAGGTGAAATGAAGAAAATTTTGCGACTTGAGAAACAATTTCACAAAAATTCCTTGTACATCTTTAAAATTAGTTTTATGTTTAATGAAGCATAAATAATGAAAGAAATTTTTAAGTAATTGCTTACATAAGCCTTGTTTCCCCCAGAAGAACAGAAACAATTGAGCACACTGAACAATGAAACGCCACGAAGTTCAATGAAACTTAAATATTATGGTACGTGATTAAGAATGAGAAACTTTCAATGAAAATAATTTAAAAAACGCTTAAACCCTTAAATATTATAATTAAATTATTCATGCTTTTACTGTAATTACTATTATCAAAATATATTATTCATGTTTCCACTATAATTATTACTATCATCATTACATTATTCATGTTTCTACTGTAATTAATATTATCAGTTAATTATAGTAGCATTAGTTATACTTTTACTGTGGTCGAACGGTGAATAGCCTACGCTTGCTCTACCTAGGCTCCTGCTTGAATCTCCATGCAACTCGCAAATTTCTCCTGCTTGTGACGATGGAGGCCAAAACGGTTGACTGACTGACTATTTCCTCAAACTTTCTGCTGATAATCCCTACGAACTTCTACTTCAAGCACAGAAGAACGGGAGCAGTCACTGGGAGCATCATCACTAGTCGTAAGACGTTAGCATCAAGAATTGAAATGTCAATGCATATGTTCTGTACACCTGATTTGAAATAAAGTTTATTTCTTTCTTTATTAAATACTTGAATATGAAGAAAACTTACTTACTTGTATCCATCGTGTACAGAAAAGATAACCGCTTTTTATGTCGGACACAAAACAGCTCACAAAATACAGCCAGTGGGCCTCTTTGTTACTCATTAATAAATGTAAACTCATCGTCGGCTGTAAAAATATATTGAGGCTTTGAAATAAAGGCCCATGAATCATCTCCTTTATTTCGTTACCGTTACATCATTACATTTACATAGTACAATTATCATGCCATAGTGTATGTTATCTTTGTATTATTAGGAATAAAAGTATGATGAGGATATAACCAGTCTCGTCACCGAGGAAGCTACGATCTAGCTAACAGGGCCAGATTTACTTCCCGTGGCACGACAAGCGTGAGAGCTTCCAGCATGTCATTGAAGTTGTCACAGACTTCTACCGTCGGCAAAAAAGTATCAGAAGCATCTTAAAGCATGAAAAGTTGAAATGAGAACAAAAAGATACTTTGAACGCAAACACTTGTACGTAAAAGAGGCCTCTTGTGCGGTTCACAGGTCGTCTTCCCAAGAGAGACGGGCGAGAGGAATCAAACAGAGAAACGATATAGTAAATATATCGACAACACTGTGAATAGCTAGGGGTACCATTGGGAAGCATTATTCCCCGAAGGTACACTGATGAGGTGAGACTTTATAGATATACACCTCGCCTCCGAGTAGAGCTTAGGAATCCTACATATCCTATGAGGTGCGCCAAGTGTCCAAGATCAAGGATAATCGCCAGCTCACTCGCATGAGTGTAGAACTTGTGCAGCGTCAGGGCCTGGTTGGACGGAACATGAACATAGAACAGCAGAGACCTGAAGCTGATGAAGCTTCGTATGAAGCTTGTGGGGACGAACAGTTAATTTGCTACACTTGACACAGGAACTTGAAACATTGTCTGAGAAGATACATTGAACTGATAACGAAGTGAGGATCTTGGCTGTAGTTCTTAAATGGATAAATTCACAGAAGTATAGGACTGCTGCTAATGATTTTGCTACGGTTGAGCTATAAAAAAAACATTGAAGGACAGTTTCTGAAGGAGACATTTTTATGTCCATGTCAAAGAACTAGTACGAAACAGTACTTCTTGAAAAAATGTAATATTGCTAACAGTTGATAAGTATGGAATTAATGGGCTTTAAATGAAAATGTTTAAGAACAGCTTAGTCCATCTTTTTATACAGGCTTCTAAGCTTGTCTTGGAAGATAAATATAGTTCTCATTGTTTTACTTTCACTCACAAAATTTTAAATCGAATGCGTTCCTGCACGCTATTTTTTCAAGTTCAGTGCTCGAGTGGCGGCCTCAAATTTTACAAGAACACCAAGTGAGTAGAACTGTTGACAGGAAAGCTCTGCAAATGCCATAGAGAGGTAAACATCGCACACCGGTCCCTCCCATGACGAACAAGATACGCCAACGCAAAATTTAACCTGCTTGGTAGTACGAGTTTAATTATCAAACTGGGATGGCAAACGTTACTGACTCAACGTCGCTAAGTCGGTTATTACATACTATGCTAAATATACAGTGTGGGGCAAAATAATACAACACGTTGATTAAATCGCCAGATTGCATATTTATAGACCACGTACAATTACTAAAATTAGACTATATATAAACAATAGTATAAAAAGGTTAATAATATATCCAAAACCCACATATATTAATAGAAAAAATATATAGCAGCATGTATAATAAATACGTGAACAAAAGTTTACAACATATTTCAAGATATAAATACATACATTAATACTTCGTTGCATAGCCCTTATTATTAATTATGGCTTCGAGACGTTTAGAGTAGTTCACTAAAACCTTTTACAAGTTTCGGGCATAATCTTATTTCATTCTCCAATGAAATCCTTTGATTTCAGTGATGTTATTGGGACCTCTCTTCTGAATCTTCAATTTCAATTCCCTCCATAAGCTTTCGATCGGATTCATGTCTGGGGACTGACTTGGCCATTTTAACAATGAGCTGGTCGGATTGATAGAAAATCAGATATACGTTTGAGTGCCGATTGTGACGAATGAGACACAAAAAAATATTTCTTTTATTATAAGGAATTTGTTCAAAATCATTGTTGACACTATCAATCAGCAGGCCATAGTACCTGAAAATGAACTCAAAATTTTTTTTTTCGATAAAGAAAATAATTCAGGCAGTAAAGGGCTAAAATGTTTATCTTCTTCATCTTCAACCATTCCTTGGTTTCGTTTGTAGTATGCTTTGGATCGTTGTCTTGTTGGAATTTCCATCCACGTTTAAATTTTAACAAACGAGCTGAAGGTAGGAATTGTTCTTCCAATATTTCACGATATTTCCTGCCATTCATGGTTCCTTCAATGATGTGAAGGTTACTTACCCCTGATGAGCTGAAACATCCCCACACCATGATTGAGGCACCTCCAAACCTAACAGTGGGTATGGTACACTTTGGTTTATACTCTTCGTTTTGTTGCCCCAAACAGGGTTTGTGCGGTTTCTCCCAAATAGTTCGATTTTAGTTTCATCTGACCACAGTACTGAATTCCAAAACGCTGCTGGCTTGTTCAAAGGGTCGTTGGCACACTTCAGCCGGGCCTTGACGTGACGTTTCTGGAGAAGAGGTGTCCTACGAGGAGTGCGGGAGTGAAGACCTTCACGGCGTAGTGCCCTGCTGATCGTGTGTTTGCTGGCTTCGATCCCAGATGCCTTGAGATCACCCTTCAATTCTTCACGAGTAGTTTGAGGCCTTTGTATTAATATTCGGACCAATTTTCGAGCAGCGCAGTTGTTAATCTTCTGTGGACGGCCAGTTCGAGGCTTGCTGAGATTCGTATTCCGGCATTTCCACTTACGTATTATGGTTCCAACCGAGGTTATAGGAGCACATAGCTGCGCATTTGTCTTCTGATATCCCAAACTTTTATTATGGAACTCCACAATATGTTCGCGAAGAGCTTGGCTGATGTCCTTATTCTTACCCATGTTTACGATCTTTCAGAACGAAAGCTGCTGTACCAATGACCCCTTATTGGAGATGAATGCTGACGAAAGTTCGGTTGCCAAATAGCAGAATGTATTAGAACATTTTGGAATAATCCGACAATAATTTCCATGAATAAGATCGAGAAAAAAGTCGGGTATTGTAAATTTTTGTTCACGTATTTATTATACGTGTTCCTATATATTGTTCTGTTAAATATTTGAGGGTTTTAGATATATTATTAACCTTTTTATACTATTGTTTATGTACAGTCCAATTTTCGTAATTGTACGTGGTCTATAAATGTGCAACCTGACGATTTAATCAACGTGTTGTATTATTTTGCCCCCCATTGTACGAGTGTATATTATTTACCTGGGTAATTGCAAGAAGAATTAAGGATTAACTTCCTTACTCAAGCCTTGCAGCTTCACTTTCAGCATTTACGAATATTACTGCCTTTAGAAAAAAGGAATTGTACAAAACAGAAATGTAGCTGTTTGCTGTGACTTGAGGGCATTCTGCAGCAGCAAAATTGCTTAATTTTAATAATTTTGCGGATAGACGAACGAGTCTGTGCTCGGTAGTTAATGTGTTACTGGAAATACTCGACTGAATACATGATACATTTCATAAACACAATAATCTGACCAGGATTTAATTGCAAGGAATTTTGACGTTAACAAGTGCTATCCTCGTTCCTTGACAAATATTTGAAGTAATTCTTTCTCACAGACCGTGGAATTTGGGCAAAAGCTCAATTTACCTCCTCGCTTGGGGATCCATGGACAAATTTTTGAAGCTCTAATAAGTACGACATAGAAGAAGAATGTGCTACATTTTGCACGGCAATGGAAGATAATGCGCAAAATAAGGCCATGTGTCTAATGAGGCAATTGCTAATATCAGGCGATTGAGATTTCCTGCAATACTCCTGACCATTCTCTGCAATACTTCTTACAGTCTCCTGCATTAATCCTTACCATTTTCTGCGTTACTCATTACTTTCTTTTGCATGACTCCTCACCATTTCCTGTATTAGAATAGAATAGAATATGGCATCAGTAACGAGGCGTTTGGTCCATTATTGAGTTGCTACCTAAGTCTCACGCCGTCGAAAGAAAAGGCATCAATCACTGACATTTCAGTCATGCATATGCACCGCAATCATACACAGGCTCCAGGAGTTACGAATATATAGAGTCAGTGCGCTATAATACTGGAGGTTACTTATCCAATATTTGTCGAGACGATTTTTGAATGTGTTCGTAGTGCCAGCTAAAACGATATGTTCGGGCAGCTGGTTCTAGTTTCCGGTAATTTTGACTGAAAAGAAGTTTTGAGCCTAGAATTTATGGAAGTTTCTAGTCATTAGTTCCGGGCCTTACTTTAGTTTGCATGTTATCGTCTTAGTCGAAAAGCCCTACCAGGGTAACATCGCATCGTTGAAGCCGTTGAGATATTTGTAAGTCTCGATGAGTTATCCTCGCAGTTATTTTTGTTCTAGGGACATGAGTTCAAGCTGCTGAAGATGCTACACTAAAAAGATGCCTTCCGTAGCGGAGATTGCAAACTTCAAGAATCATTTTCGTTGCTTTTCGCTGAATTTTCTCTAAAACATTATTTGTAACTATTTAATGCGTTAAACTTTTGAGGACCAAATTTCGAGATTCTTCCGTTTCGAAGGTTTACGTACAGGGTGGAACATAATTCATGTTACATGTTTTAAAATCAATTTTAAAAATTGTTCTTTCGTAAATATTATTCAATATAATTTTATAAAATTAATTATCAAGGTGACGCCTGCTCTATGTTGCCAGAGTATCAAAGTACTATAGTCATAATTGAATATATTGGGAGAAAATACTCCTAGAAGTAGTTCGTGCGGCCATTAAAGGCTTTCCTAAAAGACTTTGCAAAGTAGTGAGGGCAAAAGAGAAGCATTTAGAATAATTTTTTATATAGTAGTCAATTAACAAATTACTTACTATTCATCAATGTCAGGCCTTGAAATAAATGTATTTTTTAAAGAAAAAAATTGTTTTTATTTTGTAACAGTATCTATGCCCCACCCTGTAATTATATTATTTTCTACCGTGAAAATTTCCTGCAAAAATTTGTTTGATGGGAATACAAAGTTTATATTCAAAATCTACTGCTTAAATCAGAGAGACGAATCATCATGTATTTAAGGTTGCCAAAATGTGTGCTAAGACCGTAACAGATTTTGTCCTCCGATAAAACCTGCAGAACACGAATCTCTTCAGTAACCAGGCCCCGAACAGGGTGATGAGGGAACTATTTACGATATAGAGACGCTAATGCCAAGTTTTTAACAAGACTCTGCCGATAATTAGAAACTCTACACTAGCTCAAAAAACTACATTGGTTTCTGGCTTTACGGATTTGTTTTCCCGGTGGGAGGTAATTATAGGTTGTGAGTTTCCAGAAGCTTCGTAGTTTCTCTTATAATTGGAGCCTGCCCGCCGCAGGATCTTGGTTTCTTATTAATATACCACTAGATAAAGGGCTTCGATTTATTAAACATTTAATGTGCAGCGATGTAGAGAAAATACTGCTAACTGACGGGCTCCGAACGAAAACATAAAGAAATAAATATAGTTAATCGTAACTACTTCTTCATGATAAGTCATACATTGAGATGTGCTAGAAGATCTTACACAACATCAAATGATGTTAGAACTTCTCGATGACGATGGTTTTTCCTTTAGTTATCATGTTAACAACGAAAAGTCAAGCTAAATCCTTTAAGAATACACTTTACAGGTGCACAGCAGAAAGTGAATGACTAAAGTGAATTTTTTCAAGGACATTGGTACGCAAGCAAATCAAGAATTTCTAATAACTTAGAAATTGATTGAAATTACAATTTTATTTTAGCAGATTATTTTTAGCAATTGATGCAGTAATTGACGGAATGCCAATGTTTACAAATGATACCATTTGTGTTTAGGCCAGAAAAGAGAATGCAGAACAAGCATCATGATGCATTGTAAGACAGTTTCTCTGAGGAGTTTGAAACAAATTGGACGTAAATTTGTACGCAAGAAAAATTCAATATAAATAACTAATGATCCTGACAGATTAATATTCTGTAACATCTGGACTATATGTTGCCTCTTTCAATTTAGCTATCGGCCTTAACTCTGACCTCAATTGTTACCTGTCTGAACTTTAATCCATCACATCCTCGTTAGAACTGGCGTCTTGTAATTCAATCATGACAAACAATCTAGCCTACTATGTGAAGAAGCTGGAAGATAAACTTAGAAAGAAGCGACAGATGACCTGTAAAGACGCATTTTCTACTATTTTTGTTATATTTTCACATGAGACAGCAATGACATCAATTACTTGTTTATGTATTATTTTCCTCTTATATCTGACCCATAACATGTGCTTCATTGTAAACTATGAATCAACACGCGCTAGACACAATAAACGTCCCAATTAAAATAATTTTACTAAGCAGTCAATTTGGAGGCAAATGTATTGTTGTCAGTTTAAATGATGATAATATTCATTGCATAAATAAACAATAATTACATTGTAGATACCTGCCAGTGAAATCTTGTAGACCTGACCATAACCCCTCGAGGCTGGGTATGAATGTAGTTTCAATCAAAATCACATTTTGAGTTTAGTTAGGAGGCGTAGTTTACGTCAAAACTTTCGAATTACAGGATATGAAGACAGATGGAAAGACACGAGTTATTTCAACATACCGTTGTTAATATAAGTGGTGATACAGATTGAAAACACAAATTTTAAACCGTATTTGAAATAATAATAACAAAAATATAGAAAAACAGGCCCAGCATGTACTTTTATTAGAAGTTTCTTGCCCGACCAGTTGGTTTTTTTGAAGAAAATGAAAACCGTAGGAAGAACTGTTTAATTCAATAGAAATGAAACTAATAAGATACTACGTCTCGTAAATTTAAATTTGCAGTATCTGTTGTGGTAAGAGCAGGGATTTGTGGTGGGTTATCAAGGATGAGCAGTAGCGAAGTAGCGGCGTGCTACCACATTATGCATGCAAATGTACTGGCTGAGGCTGTTTCAGAGGAGCTTTGTTAGGATTGCGTTATACTGGAGACACTCGTTAATTAGCGCTGCTATATACGTTGCTATGGAGGTCATTTCCCTCATCATTTCTCAGAAAATACATCGCCACCTGAACACATATTGGTTCATGGATTAACAAGCTTCATCAGTGTACACAGCTTCATCAGTGTACACAGCTTCATCAGAGTACGCAGCTTCACCAGAGTACGCAGCTTCATCAGAGTACGCAGCTTCATCAAAGTACAAGAAGAAATGCTACGAGGAATATTATTAACTCGGTTTGGTGAGATTATCCCCGGATATGGAGGCGGTTGCTGTGTGGCGAGTTGTTAGAAGAGGTTTCTCCGTAGCCCCGCTTTTGAGGTTTTGTTTTTGTGCTACCGTACAAAGTATTGGGACCACAATCCACCACTAACAGGGTCAGTCGGTGCAACTGATTTCCACCTGAATCGCCGCTTCTGACGACTCTATCATCAAGAGTTTCAGCTATTTCAGGAGTTTTAGCATGACCAAACAAATTAACAGTAAAATTAGTATAATAGCCACTTTGCAAGGGGTTGACCCTAGAACTACCAGTGGGGTCTATTTGGACCTCCTTTATGTTTGCACATATGATATGACGCATTAATTTGTTTATTATGTTGTTGAAATTTCTTTCCCTTGTCTAGAATACGTTAACAATTAACATATTTAACGTGGAAATAAAAATTAATTTTTTATGCATGAAGTTCCAGTTATATATTTTTAAAATTCCCTTTCAATAAATAACAGCATACCTATGTATGTATCTTCGAATTTAATTTAATTAGAGAGACCTGAAAACGAGAATATTTTTTATTCTGGGGAGGTCTTTTTGGATCCCAGTGGTATTTAGTGCATTTGAAAATCCTGGTAGTTCTTCGATTAAGAAGCACATGCTGTTCAGTGTCACCAGGATGGTGCAATATTGTTTAGCTAAGCTAAAACTTCACTAAAACTTGACCCGCAAGAATCGCTTAGGTCTGACGTTCTTATGTAATGAATAGCTGAACCTCGGGAGCGAGACAACTGGCAAGCCTCTAATATTGTGAGAAATTCCAGCTCTCGTGTATGCATCTCAATGCTGGAGTACATTAATATAGCTTCAGTTTCGTGATACGCAGTTTTTTAACATAAGGTCAATTTCCTTCAAGCTTTAAGACTTCAATTTAAACTTCTCCAATATTTGAAATACGTAATTCAATGAAATCACATAGAACACTTACTGCATTGTCAGAGATATGACATCTTCAAATTATCGAGTATCATGAGGTACAAAGACTTGACATGACTATAAAAAACATGATTTAAAATACTGTTTATTTTTCAGTAACGTATTTGTGCTTAATTGACAGTGATTCTCCTTGCAGGTCTCACAAACAAAATATTAAGTCAGTAGAAAGGTTCCACTACGAAGAGGTAGAAGTATGAGTCTGCGCAGCTACAGAGGCCTGAGGCTGGGTCGTAATAACGGTGTTTACGCTCAATAATAAACACGTTAACTTAGAATGTTTTCGGCCACGGCACCAGCAGAAAAAGTTTTTCCATAAAATTGTCTCAGGGCCTCACAATTATAAGATATCTATGTTGATTAAAACAGTAAAAAACAGGCAAATGGAGGGTAAATTTGTGGTTTTCAGGAGGAATTTGAGACGGTCTGGACTGAAGAGTTTACCGCATAGAGGAGGTGCCCTCAGACGCAGAGCAGACTGACGTGCTGAGGTCCGTCTTCGTGGGGCTGCGATCATCGAAGCTGTCGTAATGAACATCATAAAATGTACAGGGCGCTAAAATGCGCTCTCTCAGGTCTGCATTTGAAATTATTCATGCCTTCAACATCACGCATAGATCTGTTCTTCCTGTGAGATTAAAAACCATTTCTTTCTCAAGAAACATTTATGCTTGATGCTTGAAGTGTTATTCTTCCTTCTGTAAAATCCTGCTGAAGATTTTGCATTAGGGCTTGCTAAGTATTATCTTGCTTTCTGAAGCTCCGTAATAATTGTTTGCCATTTAAGTGTCTCCTTCATGAACGTTCCTACAACTTCCTGACTGTCTTGTGCTCTACGTGTAACCCTGTTCCTGACGTACATCCTAATCAGTGATGGGCACTAAATACATTCAATGTATTTGAATACTAAATACTAAATAAACTAGCCAAATGTATTTAATACTACATAATAAATACATGAAGTGTATGTAAATACTTAAGTAAATTCACCAGCTTGGTCGACTGGTGAGCGAATCTGCTTGCGAGCAGGAAGACCCGGGTTCGAATCCCGCTGCCGACATGGTTGACGCGGCTAGAAATACGGCATGGGACTTGGGTAAACAACCGAATAATTATCGAAGTAATTATCCGACCCAAGAATGGACGAGAAGGTTCGTTCCTATAACCTCATTCTATTATATTCTTCTATTCTAAATACTTCTCTCTTAAAAATAAATTTGCATATTGAAGAATCAAGATACTTATAGATCAAGTGTACTTACTAGACCTTAAGATATAATTCATTTGGAGTAATAACCTTGGTGCCACTTTAATGTGTACGTGCGCTGTACTGTCGTACGGGAAACTAGCTTCACTATTTTTGAAACGTGACTAGAATTTCAAGCAACAGGAATAACAACTAATATTATCTAGACATTTGGTTCGACCCCTGCAACTTATAAATCACCTGGAAAAAAGAGTGAAAGGAGTGTAGAAAGTATCATTTTACTCTCAATTACTATTTATCATTTAATTTTAAAAACAAACACCAAAAAGTTCTGTAACATCCTGCCTATACTGTCCTGCATTATTTTCAGAAATAGCCGATGTATAACGATACGCCAAAGAATTTTATCAAATACAGTATATACAGTATATGCAGAAATAGTTTAGATACATTCTTTTGTTATGCATGCCATGAGAAGCCCGCAGGGGGGAATGATCAAGGGGATTGTCATTCTCATATTTTTGGGACTTAGCGTTTTTCAGGGGGGATGGATAGGATTTTCGAGGTGAACCCAGAGAGACACATTGATACTGTCTGTCCTCGTCAGTATGCCTTGGGAATTTAGCATTCCTCGACGGGAATTCGATCGAGTTATCTACCTCAGCATAATCAATGTTGGTTGCACAAGTCTAGTGTAGGTCTAGTTTTTGTATGTAAGTAGACCTTATTCATCTGTTTTCTTCTTCCGTGTCTCCCACGTGAAGAAAGCCTCAGACCTGACCTCCTGCACGAATGTCTTTGATTTGTAATCTACAGTCTTCATTCTTTCATTTTTGTCACTCTAAAATGCTCTCTGCCCCTGGTGAAATGCCTTTGCAACGGCTACGGTGGTACAACACTATTGACTTCAATATAATATGTATATCAAACAAAATATGATTTTCTTAATTCATACCCTAGAAAATAGGGGATTTTCCTATTTCATTATTATAAGAATTTAATTTTCAGCTGGAGTAACATTATATTAGACAAAGCTTTGACACTCCCAAACAAAGTGCGTTATGTGTTCTTGATAATATATTCTATTAAAGGGTATAAAAGTCATGTTCAAATTGTGTTCATGTTAAACTTTAAAATTCTCATAAGGAACTCACGCAATGAAAATACTGTTCAGAGACTTGGAATTTGGACCGAACGATTAAAAGTCTTTATTAGAGCGCAATAATTTCAATTGTTCAACAGTTTAGCCGCTTAAGTTTATTTCTATGGAGATTAACGTTTACTCACTGGCGTCCTTTCTCTATTGTCGGTACTTGAAGAGGGTGAGGAACATGAAATAGAACTTTTAAAGGACAGCTTAACAATAGCTAAAGCGTACGACGAGCAGCAAAAAGTTTCAGAGCAGTTGCAACCCCTGCCTACGAAAACTCATCCTCAACTGCTCTGGGCGTGACAAAAGAGCCATTGCGTTACAACGATGCTAAAACGCGTTTCAAGTGTCGTACTTAGATGAAAAATAATTGCAATGTATTCAAATGTGTTTGAAAATACATTTTTATATACACATATATATTTGAACACGTATTCAAATATAATGTATATAACTACTGCCCAACACTCATCTTAGTGATGACAACGCATCTCTGTCTCAGTGCCCACTTCACGTATTCATTACCTCTATATTACTCTCACCCCTTCCAAGCACCTCTGAATTCATTACCTTTTCAACTACACGATGATCGTTCAATTTCTCTGTTTATCCATATCCCTCCGTCTGCATGGCTGTCTGCTGGTCCCAAACCTAAATCTTCATACAGTGCTAAACGGTCGCAATAATCACACTTACAAGTTCTTCACAAATTCATACCTAGTTTCCTACATGTCAATATTCTTCCCATACTTTTCTATTCCTCATGCTTCATGTCTACGCTATGGTCCAGTCACTGCTGTTTGCCTTAAATGAGCGATACGCGACTGTTTATAAACACAACTTATATTTTCTCACAATATTAGAGAATTCCCGTGAAAATTACACGGCTTAGTTTTGACTAATTTGAAATTATTATGAAGACCATTCTGTATCTAATTTACCGACAACACGGCCATATAAGAGAAGAATACCGATGACTGGAAAATGGCATACTTTATAGTAATCCGGCGTTTTTGGTATCTACATACACTGCAATACTTATAATATGTAAGTAATGCATGTTTACCCGGTCTGATTCCAGTTCAATAATTTTTTTCAGTAATCTACATACATAATCGACAATGTATCTTTATCTCTCTGTATCTGTGTGTGTCTGTCCCATTACTTCCTATCTATTATTGAAGAAAAATTATTGAACGGAAATCAGAACGGGTATGGATTTTATTGTGGATACCATAGGCGCCGGATCCCTATAAAATACTCGATTTTTTCCGTTATTAGCTTTTTTATTTTATGCAGCCATGTTATCGGCAGATAAAATAGAAAATGAAAGTTCTGTATTTATTCATGAAAAATATTCAAATTCTGATAGTACCACAGGTAAAACTGAAAAATGTATTCTATTTTATATACCCTGAATTTGATCACTTTTAAATCAAGGAATGTCAACGGGTACTCTCTGGGCCATGTTATCGGCAGACAAGATGCAGAATGGAAGTCCTGTATACATTAATGAAAAATATTCATTTAAAGCACAATAATTCGTCTCAAATTTTTAATGTATTTATCTTTTTAATAATTTCGAATCACTAAAATCTAAACCGTGAAACTTCCACGGGAACTGTCTAGTAGATAGGTACATGTGGGAAGAAATCGGACGGACAGAGAGAGAGAGACGGAGATACATTGCCTTATATTCTCACAATATTCCTGTATTTAAACAATTTTTATCTTAATTTTTCCAACATTCCTAATCGTATAAGATCTCGCTGCATTTCATCAAAAGCCATTCTTATGTTTTACCTTTTCACTCAAAGGTACGACATGCAAATACTGTTTAATAACTTGATGAATGGTATCATATACTGTGGGGAGCAAAATAATACAACACGTTGATTAAATCGCCAGATTTCACATTTATAGACCACGTACAATTACTAAAATTGGACTATATATAAACAATAGTATAAAAAGATTAATAATATATCTAAAACCCACGAATGTTTAATAGAAAAAATACGTAGGAACATGTATAATATATACGTGAACAAAAGTTTACAACACATTTCAATATATACATACATTAATACTTCGTTGCATAGCCCTTATCATTAATTATTGCTTCGAGACGTATGGCTTTTTACAAGTTTCGGGCGTAATCTTGTTCCATTCTTCAATGCAAATTTCTTTGAGTTCAATGATGTTATTGGGACTTCTCTTCTGAATCTTCAATTTCAATTCCCGCCACAAGTTTTCGATTGGATTCATGTCCGGGGATTGACTTGGCCATTCTAAAATGTTTATCTTCTTCATCCGGAACCATTCCTTGGTTTCGTTTGCAGTATGCTTTGGATTGTTGTCTTGTTGGAATTTCCATCCACATTTCACGAGCTGAAGGTAGGAGTTGCTCTTCCAATATTTCACGATATTTCCTGCCATTCATGGTTCCTTCAATGATGTGAAGGTTACTTACCCCTGACGAGCTGAAACATGGCCACACCATGATTGAGCTACCTCCAAACTTAACAGTGGGTATGGTGCAGTTTGGTTTATACTTTTCGTTTTATTGCTTCCAAACAGGGTTTGTGCTGTTTCTCCCAAATAGTTCAATTTTGGTTTTATCTGACCACTGCACTGAGTTCCAAAACGCTGCTGGCTTGTTTAAATGGTCGTTGGCATACTTCAGCCTGGCCTTGACGTGACGCTTGGAGAGAATAGGTGTCCTGTCGAGGGGTGCGGGAGTGAAGACCTTCACGGCGTAGTGCCCTGCTGATCGTGTGTTTGCTGGCTTCGATCCTAGATGCATTGAGATCATCCTTCAATTCTTCACGAGTAGTTTAAGGCCTCTGCACTACTGTTCGGACCAATTTTCGAGCAGCACGGGCGTTAATCTTTCGTGGACGGCCAGATCGAGGCTTGCTGAGTCGTATTTCGGTATTTCCACTTACGTATTATGGTTCCAACCGAGGTTATAGGAACACACAACTGTCCACTTATCTTCTGATATCCTACACCTTTATTATGAAATTCCACAATACGTTTGCGAAGATCTTGGCTGATGTCCTTATTCTTACCCATGCTTACGACCTTTCAGAACGAAAGCTGCTGTACCAATGACACGTTATTAGAGATGAATGCTGACAAAAGTTCAGTTGCCAAATAATAGAATGTATTAGAACATTCTGAAGTAATCCTACAATAATTTTCATGTAAAATATCGAGAAAAATGTCGGGTATTGAAACTTTTGTTCACGTATTCATTATACATGTTCCTTTATATTTTTTCTATTAAATATTTGTGGGTTTTAGATATATTATTAACCTTTTTATACTATTGTTTATATATAGTCCAATTTTCGTAATTGTACGTAGTCTATAAATGTGGAATCTGGCGATTTAATCAACGTGTTGTATTATTTTGCTCCCCTGGGTACTTTGGGCATATTCTGTCGGTAGGGAGATGTTTCTTCTCACTTCCCCCCGCGGTGTTTGTCTATAATACTTGCAATTAGCAGAGTCTACAGTATTCAAAAACTTCAAGCCATTAATGAGAAGCCTCTTTTTTGAACTAAAGAATAGTCTTCTTCAATTGATTTAACTTAATCTGCTTGAACAGATATCTTGCTTTGAAGGCCAGATGTAATATTCTGTCGCCAAATACATGGAGATTGTGAGTGAGAGGCTCAGTCCCTACCAGCCACACAGAGACAACTTAGCATAACATGTTAATAATTTCACAAGATGAGGTGAATTCACAGTCTTCTGTCTTCGTCTTATTAGATGATGTATGAACCCGAAAGAACGCCGCCACTTTCGCCCACCTACGGATAGAGTTCTTTTATAGGTGTCCTTCTAATTTATGAAATAAAATTTTGAAGAGGGCTAATTTTGAGGCAAGACTGGACAATTTTTGCTTGATTTACAGTGTAGCAGATCATAGGTTTCTAGAAAAATACGGACATGTTCAGACTGATGGCTGAATTTTTGATTTTCATTTGCATTCGGTACTTAATATGCACACGCCCTATGACTTAAAAAGGAACTACAAGTTGGTAAGCTCCCAGATGACTGAAATGTTCGAAGAGTCCTTCCTTTCATGAAAACTTTTAAAGGAATACTGACTGATATTCCCTAGACGAGCACTTAACTCCAAGGTACATTAAATGACAACTGCCTTCTATTCATCCACACCCTAGGAGAGTTATATTTTACATGGAACGATGAATTATTATTAACTCAGCAGTAATTTACTCGTAGGTACTTCGTAGCGTAGTAATACAGACAGTTTTTTGGAAATAACGAAGTTTCCCTCCACGAAAAGGAAAATATACAGCATCTGTATATGGGAGAGTATACAAAGTATGCGAAGTTACGATTGATCTTCAGTATTCTAGAAAAATGCAATTTTTGTTCAAACGTTCTTTTCCAGGAGAGGATCGTTGAGCGAAAATAATTTCTCATTTTTATTAGTTCACTTTACCAGTTAATAAAGACGATACGAGACACTCTTTAGTATAAAGGGAATAAAAATTAAATTATTTTTCAGGAAGAAAACGAAAATAAAAATAGAATTTAAAATTGAACAACTCAAGATTCAAAGTTACTCATACGTGGTAAAAAGCTTGTACAAAGATACGTTTCAACAACCATTACTTGACAGACACACTTACTGCTATATGGCGAATTAAGTTCTGCGAAACCCGCTCGAAGTGACTCGAAAGTTTAAACAAAAAACTCTTTTTGCCAAACCCATATCGGCTGAATCACTAACTGTTTTTTGGATTTTACCAGGTGTCGACAACAGCACAAAAACAAAGTCCCAAGAAGTCAGGAGGATTTTGTACAATGCAATATACTTATCAAGAGAATCTATAAACGCTTTCATTTTTATGAAACTTCAGACAAGACACAGTTACACTACTCATCAAAAGATATTGATTCCAAACCCCCAATAAGTTGCAAATTGGTCCGCTGGAACAAAAATCAATGTATTTAGTGCCTCATGGTTCTGCTAATAATTTATCTGAGAGTATCAAATTTGGTGCTTTTGGTTCGATGGATTGACGAATGTTGCCTCTTCATCTCCTGCAGAACTTGACTTGTGTTTTAGAGCTCATGTGGCGAGTAGCTCTCATGTCCGGCGGCTCAGACCCCTCTAATTTCAAGACATTTCTACTCGATCTGGAGAACTATTTATCGTTTAACGAAGTCATTTTAAGACGCTTTATCATAAGCATTTTTTGCTGCTATTTAATCGTATAGAAAAACTGAACACTTGAACGCTTCTCTGCTACACACTTTTGGCTGTTAATATAATAAAATTCCTTAAAACTGAAGTAAAAGGAATTTCAAACGAATAATTTGATTGAATCAATCAAGTCATCACAACCATCTAAAAAATTCACAAGCAAAATTTATTGTTTGAGAACCGATGGCTGTTGCCGAGCATCTTTTGCGTAGAAATTTGGCCAGGGAAGCCGTAGCTCGAAGTGATCTGGACTCGTCTGATGAGGCCAAGCGAGGCATCTTCTGGCTCCTGCCGCGCGCTTGTGACGCTTGGCCAGGATGGTCAATTTGCTGTCCATTTGGTTTCAGAAAACGGTGCGTAGACCAGATTATGTTCCTAGCTTGGTGCCAAATGACTTCTAATGAACACCTATTAGTGGCTAAAACCTCAGATGAATATGTTTCTCGAGGCAGTGTATATGCAGAGAAATCGCATAGGGGTGATCGTAGATGATAGCTCAATGGCTGCCTCACCTCCACACCGCTTATTAAATTGATAACGTTCTTTTTAGACTCAGAACTGGCCGTTTATCGGAAGAATGAGGCTATTTCTGGCCGAAATGAGCTAGTCTAGAGATCGCAGGTCAGTAAGTTCACTTTGCGAAGCTACAAACTTGATCGCGCGTGGTGCCGCCCAAGATTGAGCCAACTGGAGTACTCGTGAATCAAAGTTTTCGAAACATTTAATGGCTACTACACTCCAATTAGTGAACTCTTTGTTGCTTCAGTCGCTCGAAACTGTCTGAACAATTTTAGACGAAGAATTTTCATAAAACTTTTCCTGGTTGCAAAAGGGATTAGCAAAATACAAAGGTAATTTTGCAGGATTTTTCAAAATTGTGAGGCATTCAAGAACTGGCTGAAGCAAACGCGTTCAGAGCTGAGTGAAAGACTAAGAAAAACGACTTTTAAATTTACGACGTATCTTGATTTAAATTTTGCGATGTACACTCGGCCAGGCACTCGATACATTCGCTTTTTGGCGTCCAAAACTTTATACCAACATCCTCGAATCAGTTAGGTTTATTTATAACTCTTCGACTTGTCATACATTTAGGAATTTGAATTTTGTTCAACTTTTGAGTTCAGATGTACATATGCCGCGTTGGCCTCTAATACAGCATCTGTATACGGACGTGACGTGAAGGAAGTGTCTACTCATCACAGAAAATGTTATTCATACGAGTAGGTCGATTCATTATTATTCATGGTCACTTCTCTGCGTATGGAATTCATTTCAGAATAAGAAACACTGATATTATGCTCATCGTTCTGCTCAGCTATTTGATACAGTCTGGATTTTTTTCCAACGGAAAGAAATTAGAATAACATTGCAACTGTTCTAAATACATTTTTAATTTGTTGAACGCGTATAATTAAACGCAGAGTAGTTATTCTTGTTGTTATACATGAAAAAGAAAACAATTGATAGTGGTGTAACGTAGACTATAAATCATAGAATTCTTAGATTAATCTTGCTTATGTCACCAACAGTCGAGTTATCAATGCAATGTTCGTTTTAATTTTGAAAGGACGTCAACATAGAAGAGTATCGTATCATACCGTCATTCCATCCTGTAATCTCTAAGTCACAGAGCTATGTTAGTGTAATAATACTAGAGCTACAAGTGTTAAGAAGTAGCGGGTTGGAAAGTTAGAATGTAATGGCATTCACTCATTAAAGTTATTGGGTCTAAAGATACACGTAGCAAAGTTACATGTTACGAAACGGAAATTTGATAATTTTGATACGCAGGCTTGAGTTTTAAGGCTATCCAAGCAGCAACTCTCAGTCTAGAATGAACTTACGAGCATGTCAAGGAAAGAAAGAAACTGAAACGATGACTCCATGCAAGTTTTCGTAGGTTGAGAGGGAAAGAAGATGCGTGAGGCAAATACAGTGACTTCAAATTGGAATAGAAGTCCTCAGCTGATTCCTGTAATTAATGTAGCTGATTCTGCGAGTTGTAGCTAAAGATGTGAGGAAAGAAGACCCAGTGTTTATGTTGTGATGATGAGCACAGGCGTAAAACGATATGTTATGAACAGTAGTGCAAGTTCGCCTTACTTCCCTCTCTTCTCATATCTCCATCGCAGAAGATCCATAAATGACCAGTATATTTGTTAGCATAAACATAGCTCACTTCTATTAAGATATTTTTTCCGACTTCACTGGTAACAAAGAATTCTGAACTAAATGGGCCAGTAGGGAAGTTTTACAGGGCATAAAAAGCTGCAGTTCGCGTCTAGCTTTGTTTAATCTCCGCACCCTGCAAACTTGCAGAGACGTGGTTGGATGTGTCGATAGAAGTATGTCCTGATTGTAGCGATTTGCAAACAGTAAAAGCTGCTAAAAATTCCTCTTACATCGAAAATGCTTTGTTAACAGCTTAACGACAATCTGCAAAGTACAGCAAGTACTTTGCAGTTTGTAAGAAAAAAATAGTCTGATATGCTTTTTTAAATAGTGTTCATCTCCGTAGAAAGCGACGAAGCTTCGAAAGTAAGACTGGCAACAATCAAGCTGACAAAAGACTCACTATCAGAGTTAAGCAGTCAAGTTGCAAGTTACATGATAATTACGCACATATTATTCCTTACATGCTCCATTAACCTCTTAGGATTATACAGACGCCAGAGCACTCCTCATTTCACAAAATCTGTTAACTGAACGCCAATTTACTGAGAATTTTTGGGCAGTCCAGAATCGCATGAACATAGACAAGGAATGTTGAAACCAACTAAAATAGTCCTTTTAAAAATATTTTGAGTTCTTTATCTTTTCCGATATTAACTTGTGAATGCCAATCCGTTCTAAAAATCACAATGAAGAAAACATTGGGCAGTGCAGTTAAGTTTCTCGAAACCTCCGACACGAGTGAATTTGAAAATCTTCCTATATATCAATAATAATGGACACTCACATTTTAGTGAACTACATCTGCGAAGTCCACGCCATGTCTGACGAGACGATCTCGCTGAATATAAGACATACTTGATCTTAACCCAGCTTGTGCATCAAAAGCTAGGTATGTTTGTTCAAATCAATTGACTTCAAGTTATATTTTAGATTCAGATGAACCATCAGCCTCTCAGCCCTATTTGACACATCTAAATGACTCAAATTACTGACGCGTTTTATCAAATGTTCATCAATTTAATTCTTGCCTCAAAATAAAAAAAACATGGCAACAAATTAATCGTAGTGTCATTGTGGAAGAGGGATTACTCTTTACTGGAGTTTTCTTTAATATCATGTAACAGTTGACAGTCTACATTCCCTCTCAAATCTCTAGAAATACAGCGAACAAATTTCAATTGAATCGCATGATCCTTGATTCAAATGGCTTCATTGATTCAAATAATCTAAACGAGTCGAAAAATTCTTGTCACGTCGCAAGTGATCCGCAGACATCCAAGTGACACGTGTGTAGGGGCAAGTCTTTATGTTATCGATAAGAAAATACAAGTATTATGATGCAAAATATTCGAAATGTATTTGATATCCAGCGCCATAGCTCATTACTCAACAGGAGGTTAATATAATTTGATGGCGTTGAACACATGGCGGTGACCGAGCGCCTGTTCAGGCGTTGTATTTTGCGGACCATTAAGCTCATCAAATGCAGCCCGGCACGCGACACGGTTCGCCTCTAATCAAACACAGATCTGCACGAACTCTCAGAATTGTTTGTCTGAAACTGGGAATAAACTGGAAACATCAAGCGCAGGGAGTGAACGAATTAATTTATGACTAATTGTGCAGCAAAAGATACAGTTTATGCTATTTATATACATTAAAAAGTCACACTCAAAAACTTGGAAGCGTACAAGCAAACAGTCGAAAGGGTACGTGTATAGTTTCAGAGACTATTCAGGGAGGAACGAAAGTATTTTCCTGTCATTAATGAAGAAGATACTCGTAATAATAAGGACTTTCAAATTTCTTGGTGAGGCCTGTATGTGCCCCCGTAGCAAGACCTACTTATGCTGTAAGAAACTGAAGTTTCTGTTTGAGGCAGGCTAACTTTCGAATTTCTAAACTGAACGAATGGACGACCGAATGAAAGTTTAAAAAATAAAGAGTACATTAAATCATTATTGAGGTATGTAGCATAGTTTCTCGGGTGGCAGAGCAATGCACCATAACCTCACCGACATAGGTAGAAATTTATGAAACGGAAATTTAATATTTTCGATAACTGAACATATGACTAACTTTTAAAGATGAACACTGTGCTCTCAGTAATTCACTCCACAATGACACGTACGCAGACAAGTTCTGATTAACGATATCGACAAAGAAAAACCTTCAGCGATAACTAGCATTATATTTTAAGTTATCTTCGGTACATTTTACTACTCAGATTATTGTCTTGTTAATTCTAAATTAAGAGACGAAGGCTAAAAACAAGCACGGCTCGTCAGTCAAACCTATGCGCCGGCAGCCTAAGCGATTGCGGACACTAATAAAGCGTCCACGCTCGCCTGTCATGTTCGAACAGTTTAATGTTGCAGTAACTGCACTGGGAGACTGTAGGTTGTGTACACAAGGAGTTTGTATTTAGAATGAGTTGTGTTGAGATAGAGCGCGCGTGACACAGGTTGGTGTTTCAGCTCATTAGGTCTGATTGGGTTTTCTCCGAAGAGAAATATTTTTCGATGCTCTGCCTCAAGGAGATCGTCTAGAGCACGATTCGGTTCTATAAAAATCGTCAGTTTAGAAAAACAAGGCTCTATCACTCGTTGCAAAAATAGAAATTATATCGGAATGATAATTCCAAAATATCAACAAAAATATATACAACTGACAACACGTGCTAATCAAGCGAGGATCTATCGAAATATCTCTTGTAGAATGCAAATAGGTAACGAATACAGACTGGTTATACCCTTGTTTTGTTAAAAGATATGAGAACTTAGGGAGTTGATACACTTAACAAACCATTTGCATATAGGCCTAAAATATAAAATACGTATGCGTCTGTATACATGTATGGTATACTTCATATGATTCAGTATTGCCTCCTTGTGTTGATGCTCTTTTTTTAATACTTTATAGATGCAATTAATTAACGTTCATTTTAATAGGCGGCATAAAAAATTGTTTCTCCAGCTTTTAACAATTTCTCTTTCTAAGCATACCAATTGTGAGGCATAGCTTGTGAGGTGCACAGGAGCCTGTACTCTCATTGTGAGGAGCACAGGAGCCTGTACTACCATTGTGAGGTACACAGGAGCCTGTACTCTCATTGTGAGGTACACAGGAGTCTGTATTACCCTTGTAAAGTGCACAGGACCCTGTACTACCCTTGTGAGGTGCACAGAACCCTGTACTACCATTGTGAGGTGCACAGGAGCCTGTACTATCATTGTGAGGTGCACAGGATCATGTACTATCATTGTGAGGTGCACAGGATCATGCACTATCATTGTGAGGTGCACAGGATCATATACTACCATTGTGAGGTGCGCAGGACCTTAATCTACCTTCGTAACATCAATCATTATAAACAAGGGAACAACTTTTTTGTAAATAGCATGAAGAAAACATTCTACTAAAGCTTTGTAAATTATTTAGTTAAAATGACGGACTTTCAGGGAATGACTGTATTCGTCATAAGTCACAGAATACTGAGAAAATCCACCGATAAGATTTATGTCCTGAATGATAGCATTTGAAGTGGTGCTTGTGTTTGCCTCTAGGTCTGCTGTTGTATATCACGCTCCACCACCCACACTCTCTCGTTAATGCTGCACAAATATATGTATATCTGCCATGCGTAACCCAAATTTTCTAAATCTCTCAACAGCGTTTCGGTGCGTTCAGCTGCTCGGCGTCGACGGCAGCTTGGTCAGTTGCAGTGTTTGTGTCCGTCTCGAGTTCGTCCTCCAGTAGCTTGGTCAGTTGCAGTGTTTGTGTCCGTCTCGTGTTCGTCCTCCAGCAGCTTGGTCAGTTGCAGTGTTTGTGTCCGTCTCGTGTCCGTCCTCCAGCAGCTTGGTCAGTTGCAGTGTTTGTGTCTGTCTCGTGTCCGTCCCCCAGCAGCTTGGTCAGTTGCAGTGTTTGTGTCCGTCTCGTGTCCGTCATCCAGCAGCTTGGTCAGTTGCAGTGTTTGTGTCCGTCTCGTGTCCGTATCCCAACAGCTAAATGGAACTCAGGGCGTAAAGTCGTCAACGTCTGGAAAAAATAACTCGAAGCTATATCCTAAATCTTTAGACCGTATTTTTTCTCTAAAGTGACACTGTTAACACTGTTTAAAATATCCGTTTAGTCGTGTTTTTTGTAAATTTCTTCAACTGTTGTTCCACTGAGTTTAAAATTTCAACAGGGCATACATAAGAACATGAAATAAACATCGCATGTAAAATATTGCTTACAAAAATCACATTAACAAAATACACCTTTTACTCCCTAAAAAGTTATGGATTAACCATTTTTGTCCCAGACGAAACCTATTTTCAAGTCTTTTTCTTCAGCACAACTATGAACGAAAAATGATTAAAACATCACAACGAGTGGCTCTAATTTTACCGTAGTCATTTGAAATTAACAGAGCCTTTGTTCAAGGGAGAACGACTATAATTTTCAATAAGAGGCAGTGGAAGGCAGCGGTCGCGGGTGAGGCGGCGGTCGTATTTCATGACTGCGCCGGATGCGCTAATTCGCTAATGGCGCCTCATGAGCGCTCACTAATTTACGTGCGACCTGCGCAGCCAGCACACTGTGCTCACGAACAGCAGGGCCTCCGCAGTCCTGCTTCGTTAAAACATACGACGTCGTACAGCTCTGCCAGACTGAACCGAACAAATTTGCAAAGTGACCAGTTCTGTGGAGATTGTGCCGTGCAGGCCTGTATAGTTCAACAGGAAATGTGTCGCGCAGGCCTGTACAGTTCTACAGTACTGCAGGACTTGTGTAGCACAGTTCAAACTGTTGAGGGAAGATGGAGCCCTTGAGGGATGGTGATACTTTCTCACTTCCCTCGTTTCACGACCTGCCGACGAGGCAACACACAACCTGGATTGCACTCTCGTGAGGGTTTGGCGAGCCACGCTAGCTCAAAGCTTAGGTCGGACAATTTTAACTAAAATTAAGAACTTAATAAAAACATTACGGGAGCATTGTACATTTTTTCTAATGCCTCACAGTGCACTACACTCAGACCCCTCATGAATATGTTTCTGAAGTCACATGACTGTTCTATGTTAGGCGGACGGACTGCGCTTCGTTTAGCTAAGAATTTCATGCATGTTATTTCAGATAACACTGTAAATACCATGGCACATAAGTCATATCATGAATGTACATATATGAATCTAAAATGTCATTATAAAGATATACGAGTAGAGTTTTCTCAATTTTGGAGTCGTTTGATTTTCAATGCAGTTTTCCATTAATGCAGACGACTGTTTAATGCCGGCATTTCATCACCAATAATTCATTGCATTGTTACTTGCCTCAGAAATGAATGCTTACCAATTCGTTCCACGACTGTTATATTGTTATATCACACTTATCTCTGTAAACAAGCGTGTCCATGTAAAGTACTACATAAAATATTTATCCCAATATCTAACTCACAGAAACTGAATTTAATTTTTGTAGTGATTTTTTCGGCCGCACTATAGACCAAAGATTTTGCAGTGAAGGCCTCAAACCTGGCCTGATCTACTGACCAGCGGTGTGATGGCCGCCTCTGCGACGCATCAAAGTTCATGTTGGCATCCCACACACGTATCTCCCTGTACAAATTTCTGACGTGATTTTTGCACTGTATTATTTCAAAGAATTCTTCGTTAATTTCATTATTGGTATCAAACTGAAGTCAAGAAGTGAGCGATAAAAATCTCCGAGCAGAACCAGACGCTATTCCCAGGGTCGTTCATGTGATTTACTCAAAAATTATCCATATCGACGATAGCTGACATGTGTGTAAAGTCACACAAAGTTATGAATGTGAAGAAAGTTCAAATTTCTAAAGCACAAGCTATACAGGTTTATCCATTTTAAGATTTAGCTTGACATTCAGCTACAGCACACACAACGTCTTCCACAAACACCTTAAATGTCTTCATGCACCTCAGTACTAATTTTAGAGCCTCTCGGGATTATGGGCATTATCTTCCCCAAGAGCCCCTCAGTACAATGCAACCACAAGTGAATTAAGGCCAAAATAAAATCCGCTAGGACTATGATAAATTGCTTTCAAAACTTTAATTTATTTTTATTTGAAGTTCATGAGAGTATAATCAACACAAAATCTTCGCATGTAGTACGCCTGACTTCAGGTACAGTTGAGAATACCTCCAAACGTAATCGCTAACATAGCAAGAACTTAATACCTGACAAATATGGGAATAAGTTCTCTCCCAAGAGTTCGGATTTACTTGCTGAAGTAGGAAACAGTGGAAACCAAAAGCAGTTAATTTAGCGTTAGCCTTGAGTACATTGATGCACCCAACTTCCACGAGAGCGTGTGCAAACAAACCCGAGACCTGGTGGGCTTAAGCTGTGCAAACAGGCGCTTGTCACTGAGCGCAATAAAGATCTTTCTAACGACTTCCGCCATCACGCTAATAAGGGGGCGCTCGTCTGGAAGCATATGGATTCCGGAAAAGGATGACTGATGGCGGAGCGCTAGGCTCTTTGCATGGCGTCATGTGGACGCTGTAATTATTGCCTTTGATATGAGATCCATCCGGACTAAGGCCCAATTGTAGCATTGGAACTTTATTCAGATATATAATTAGTGCAATGTTTAGAAAACTTTTCCAGAGACGCGACTCATTTAAAAATACCTTTCAGATATTTCTTACGTATGTGTACTGTAGAGGATCGAGTGAGTGACTAGAAACCTTCAGACTATGCTGCAGAACAGGCAAAACTTTATGTCTGATTCTTCGTTAACTTCAGTAATAGGATATTTATTATAAGGAGAAGGTTAAGAGAAACACTAGAAACTTCTTCTTGGTGGCACATTGAGAGTCAATTCAGAATCACAGGCTGGAGCTCAGTTAAGTTTTTGAGTAGTTGCAACTTAGAACTTCGCGCATTTGAGGCAGACGAGAGTGAGCTTTGATAATACATACTACTACTACCCGATGCTTCTTTATGAAATGTAGAACAAGTTTCCAAATGTTTATTTGCTTAGCTTAATGCTGGGGGAAAAAATGGGATTTCACACAAAACCTGGGTTTAACTCGTCATTTTACACAAGCTTATATTGGCAAGGAACGATTCTTTTTAACTCTATGCGATACTCTGAATTACAGAACACAAAACTACTTGTGAAGTGCTGTGAAGATGCTTTTTTGTTCTAGAGTTTATGTAAGTACATTGAAGACAGAAAATTCTTATTATTAAAGTTCTACTTCTTTAGAGGAGTGAGACTATCATCACTCTCCATTCATGTCAAGAAATTCTTCGTGACCGGATGTAGATAATCTGTCTCGTAATTTTATTCAAAGGACTAATCTTCAAATAAAAAATAATTGGATTTTAAGGATAAATTTGACGTACTTCAAATTTATTCCTTTATTTGGCGAAGCAAGCCGCATTGTTTGGAAAGTCTCTCGTTTAAGGAAACTTTAAAATATTTTTCTTCGCTTCGGGTAGACTAATTTGCTACAAAGTAAAGTGCACAGTCTAATCTTCTTTACGTTCCGGATAGAGATGGCAAAATCGAAGAAAATACCGTTGAATGTGTCGCTCAGTACCCCAATTTAGCAGATTTGTGATCGCTAATAGTATATATTTGGGCGGTAAACGTACTCGGTGTTTGCCTATGAGCTGTATTTTTCTACGCATTTTGAGAGCAAACCAAACAAGGACGCCGGTGATCACTGGGTTTATTTATGGCAGAGTCCATAAAGGTGAATTAGCCAGATTCAATTCTAGGTCATGCAGCCAAATGATCCTGAAAATGGGCCATAACCAAGAGCAATGTGCTGCGCCTTTCTGTACACAGTCCACGAGCAAGTTGCGCTGTAGTGTCGATCGTTTCGAACTTTGGTTTGTTCGAAGGGTGTTCTCTTTTAGAACCATTGCTACAGTGTGACAGAGTCCATAGGTTTCTAGAGCAGGGTGTTGTAAAATACGCTGCTGCATGATCTAGACCACGTCACCCATATCTGCATGAATGATCATGTGGCATCCGGTACCTTGATACAGAAAGCCAGACGTCTTAGCGCTGGAGCATCAGTTGCTCCAATCAAAAGGAGGCAAAGATGCATAACAACAATACTTCCTTTTTATTATTACCGTTCAGTAAATGCAAGGTGAGCACGCCTAGTTTTTTGCTGAACCTCCTCAGTGCATTCAAATTTTACCTTAGCTAGTGATACAGTTCGATATACAATTTGAAAAGTACTTTGTTAATGATATGAAGAATGCACTATCAAAAGGTACTCATTTAGAACTCACAAGAAAACAGTTCACTTATTTTCTTACGACACATGGAACAAGAGTACACACGATTGATATGAACTAGTATTCGAAAAGAATTGGAACTTTGTACCTAAAGCCTTGTGATGGCATGATTAGGGGGCCAGACCAACACAAAAACAATTGACGTCACGCAGCATTACTAAGTTCTTTCACTAGGAGGAAAACTTAGCTTCAAGTTATAGTTGATGTTTTGCGCTGGATTTGCTTGTACGACGAATAAGCGCCGGGGTAATAACATAGTTAAACAATTGTTCTTGCGCCAGAGTCCTGCGTTAAATCTTTTGCAAACGAAAATTATGGCTCAATATTACTTCGATAGATCAAAGTTATTCTCGGTATAATAGCACATTGTTGCAAGTAATTGCCCATATAAATTTTACCTATGGATGAAGTGAAGTAAAACATGTCACTGATTGTTCTGTTGCGGTGTAGAGCTTCTTGTGTAACTGGTTAAAATTTGACCAGTATGGGATTTTTTAGGGATAGATGAAAGCATCTAATTCAGCTTCTTTGCAAACGCCCAAAAAAATCACAAATGAACTGTAATTTTCCTTAAAATTAGTTGACCGCTCAGGTCGTTTTCAGGTTTTAATTCCTGCTGAAGACAATGACTTGCAGAAATTTGCTACGTAATGGCAGGGAACAAATAGAGGATCTGCTCTTCAATTGCTCAATAGACTTCAGTTACCAGCACTGATATATGACTCAATAGATTGATACAATCTTTGTTTCGGTGTCTTCTTCTTCTTTTTCTTTTTCTTCGCAATGTTATGAATGAAAAAATTGCAGTGATTTCCCACGGTAATTTCTCACTTCTTTCGTATAGCTTGCGGTGGTCCACAGATGAAGCTTACATCAATAGGAAAAAGTTACAATTAATCTTTAGGTAATGGAACAAATTAGTATCATCGAATGAAGTTGGTAATAATACTAATAATTATCAATGAATAGTAGAGTAAAGTTTACCCATTAGAGTTTTTCGAAAATCTTAGACCGTGACAGTAGACGTACAAAGTGATGTAAGAATGTACGCATGCAGTGCTAGTCAAGATGCTAGTACACAACTTCCTTGACATTCAATGTACGTAGCAGCTGAGTCTGATGGCAGTACCGCAACACAGCAAAGAAATTACGCATATTTTAGACGCTTGATTTTAAGAGTTTTTTGTCGACCGACATTCAAGTCACCTTGCATTAAACTGTCGGCAGCTGTCAGCTGGTATTTGTTATCGTGGACATTTACAAGATCCACAAAAGTTTCAACATTGTCTCAAATGGGGAAAATAGTTATCTTGAGGTAAGCTTTCTCAAATACATTGTAAGTTTAAGTAGTTCACCAAAATCCGGGACTGATAATTTACGAAAAGAATTACACTTTTTTCAGAATAGTTGCAGATGAAGTGAAAATTTCGTATTCCAATGCTGAAATTATGGTGAGGAATTGTACGAAGAAAGCAAGCAATATTGAACCTATCGTCACACAACGATCAAGTAAATCATAGGAAATTGACAATTTTTTAGAAATATGTGTAACGGATTACGTCCATTACACGGAAACACATCAAAGATGTAAAGGTGTAAGTTTTACGTGTTTGGTAATTTTAGTTCTTTTAGTTAACCATTGTTTGGTTCTAAGATTTTTATTAAAACAACAGCCACAATAACGCATCCTGAACTAACTTCTGTTTTTATGCTGCAAAAAATATCTATATATTAATACGCTTACGATTATCGTACCTGTTCGTCACACCCTTCATGCGGTATCTATTATACGGTTGGGGTCGGGTCACGTTACACTACGTTACTTTGGGTTGGAAATTTTATGAATGTTTTGGTTTTAGAATTTTTATCCATTTTTAAATTTTTAAATGGTTTAAATTTTTTATATTTTTAAATTACTTTTTAATATTTTTAATTTTGTAAATTTTCAAATGGTTTAATTTTTTGAATTTTTTGAATTTTGAGTTCTTTGAATATTTTAGTTGTTTTAATTTTTTGATTTAGTTTCAATGTTTTAAATTGCTTAAAATATTTCCTCTTATTTTAGTTTTTGAAATTTTTGAATTTTTTGAATTTTTTTAAATTTTAAATAGTGCT
>VCRD01003484.1:8770-31003 GCA_006783055.1 Trinorchestia longiramus
TTTGTTTTGGCAACCTCTCTGCCATAAATATTAATTAATTATATGCAGTGCCACCAAGAAAACGACACTAAACTTAAAATAATTTTATGCAATTTTACAATGCGTATCTAATGTCAATAGACAGCTCTTTTACTTCAGCTATATCAGTGCCTTGCAAGCGTCCGGGAAAGAGTTACTTAATTTTTGAAAAATACATAATTTTGATAGCATACAAGTCAGTAAATGTAAAAATGTGGTTCATGATATATATTTTTATGCTCAGGTCACATCTGAAAATGTAAGCAGTATTTGTTAGTCACAACATCGTTAAAGTCCACTTCATTTGAAGAAAAGTTGTTCTGTGTTACAATTGCTAAAACACAACTCGGGTCTTGCGGAGACAAATAAAGAAATGAACAAGGTGTCGTTGGGCACATACTTAGCAAGAAATGACGTAATTTTTATTCGAGAAATCCATAAAAAATTCGTCTTTCGCTAAGTTTTCAAACTTTTCCGCTTGCAGGGGTAATATTGTGAAGTTTCCTTGCGTTCTGTTTAGGAGGCACATCACGATTGCATCGTGTCTTAAAATCATTCCATTTACATAAACCACATTGTAGAATGATTCAAATTTTACGAAGCACATCGCATAAGATTCCAATTTCATGAACCACATCGCAGAATGATTCCAATTTCATGAACCACATCGCAGAATGATTCCAATTTCATGAACCACATCGCAGAATGATTCCAATTTCATGAACCACATCGCAGAATGATTCCAATTCCGCGTCCTGAAGCACTGAAGCGGACGCTAGCAACTACAGCGCATCTTGACTTCTGCACGGCCGGCATCGTGACAGGCGACTTACTGCGATAGGGATGAAGAAAGAGAAGAAGACGGGAAGATCTATGGTCTTGCCTTGGATAATGTCCATTGGAAAATAACTCATAGTAATGGATTGCCATGGCCCGATGACAGCGCCCATATAAATAAGCCATAAATAAGTCATGCATTTTAGCATCTAATTGACGGACATGAGAGGCAAAGAGCAATAATTTAGAAGGGGAAATGTCACTCGAGAATGAACAGAGAGTGAAGAATTGTGTCACGCTGGACGACTTAGAGGCTTACATCCTTGAGGGAATGTAGCCATGATACGTACTTTTCTCAAACATGTTTCAAAACTTGTATATTCACAAATGAAAATGACCATATTGTGCAAATACAGGTAGGTGCTATTACCAGAAATAGATGCAGATTTTTTTACCACACTTTTTCAGCTGTCAGCGTTTGCAAAGTACCTGAAATTTACTGTTATTTTCATTTTTTCTTGATCAAAATGGGGTTTTTCTCGTTTTTTTCTTACGTTTGTGTATTATTTAAGGTAATTATTTCTTTATTCAATACATACATATGGCCTTTTTTATCTTTTCAGGCGGTCTTACAACAACAAGCCAAAACAGATCACAAAACAGTACAGCACAAAGCAACCACACAACTACCAACTCCAATGACCGCACACAAAGAACTATATACTAACATTACAAGGAACAGAAATACTGTTATTGGAAAATATAGGTATTTATATATCTATTTCGACTGAATGAAGTTGCCCGCAAGACTGGGTTACTTACAAGATTAAAGGAAGATTTCATAGTCCTTACAGATAACTACTCGACCTTTAGCTTCAGCGTGCAGTTTTTGCGCAAAAACAGGTGAATTTAATAAAAAACGCTCTGTAAATGTAAACTTTCAAAATTATTATAACATCGTAATATCCACTGATATTTTTGTTCCCTAAATTGATTAACAATTAATTTAAAAAGTTACCTAATATGTGAATATTCAATTGCAATTTTGTGTTTCTGATGACTTTACCGGAATAAGAAAAGTGAGTCAAAACAGAACAATTTTGTTACAAGCTTCAAATTATACACACGTAAATTATACGTAATACAACAGCAAGACATAAGCAAGGGAACTGGAAAACATTCCTTCCTTACCATTCCCATACAACAAAGCTACTTGTCTGAATGAGAATAAAGACAGCACCCATATACATTTAGCAAAAAAGATTTTTCTGTCCCACCCGTGCAAAAAAATTGTTTACACGTTCGTGTTAAGAAAAATAATACAAAAGTATAGTCTGGTGAATTTGAACCTCTGGATTCAAGGCTGTGGTGTTGAAGTACCACAGTTTTTCATCTCTTTTGTGTAAGAAATAGCGTTCACATGTAAAAACTGGCCTCAGTGTTTATTTGGAATTGACTTGGGTCGATGATTCCAACGCGTATCTTTATTTATTTAGAAATATTTTATATTTCAAAACACACGTTGGAGGTTAACCCCTTCCTACCTCCTAGCTCTCCTGCTCGAAATCTGATCTCAAGCGTCTCTGGCATTTGTGTTTTTTATTCTATTGTTCATTTTTGATACGACTCAAAGTTATTATTAAAAGTAAAATAGGAATTTTACGTCTAAAATTATTAAGAATGCAAGTCGTTACAAATTGCTTTTTTCAGTCCTTAGTGTCGTACTTAAAGTTATATTATGTATGCTTGCATACATTGGTAGTTAATTTGCTTATTCCTTTGAACTCACAGCTGCTTCTCGGCAGAAACCTTCAGAATACGGAAATCAAATGCAAACTAGAGGGATTCTCATTAGCTCGTCAGATGATGAAAAGAGATATGCAGAAAGTTATCGTACCCGCCCTTACTTCTTAGGATATTTTCAGGACATGAAAAGGTGTATCAACTGGTGAACAGAACTCCAGCAAAAACTGTCTTCAAGAAGACACGATGAAGAACTTCAAGGTGAGCTTTAATGTGTTCACACGTTAATGCACCTCCATCCTACTCTGCTACGATCTGATCAAGTGGCTTTCCGCGATCCGGTTTTCTATTAGCAAACAAGCTTAGAGACGATATAAAATTTAAATGGGAGGTAGTATCAGATAGAAATATTACTGAAAATATAATGAAAGCAAGCTTTATGAACTTTACGACCGGTTATACTCACACCTGCCTCAAAGGACTCGGAACGAATGCGTCCAGTCTTTTGATAGGAGGCTTTTACGAGCTACCGCATCTCTGCCTCTGCACCACCGTGTAGACTCTCCGTCTGAGTCTCTTCTTTTTAATTCTCCTCTGTCCTTTAAAGTACGCCATGTCCTCGTCTGACACAACGGAGTTCGATCATCACACGTACTTTTTGAAAATCTGGGTCGTGCCTGTGCTCCACTGTGTTGTAACTCTACTGCAATAGAAATAATTTGCTAGGAGATATTTATTTCTAGGAAATCTTTCATCGATGACGTTAGAATAACCGAAAATGTTTCTCCTACGTCAGAGCAGCACAACCTTGTATCCTCACCAATGGCACTTTAACACCACAACGACTTATGTGATTCTCATCCTCAGAAATAAAAAATCAAACTATTTCAATCTACGTCTGATGAGATTCACATCATAGACTTCTAAAATGAAAAAAATCGTAATATTTTTACTCATTCCTATGAGTAACTTGTCCTAACTTGTCATCTTGAAAAAATGTAGTGTTCAAAACAATTTCTTTTTCTAGAAATATACAAACAATGGTTGATCAATGCTAAAATATTCCTTTCCAGATATCAAACGACAATAAAACATAGTGTTTCAAAGTATTTTTAAAGTCTTGTAACGTATAGTTTTAAAATATCACTAAATAACATAGGCGTGTGTTCGAAAGTGTTTTAAGGTGTTGTTTCTTCTTGCCTTTTAGTGAAATGTAAGGAAAAAATCTATCAACCAAGCGAACTAAACTAAGAATTCAAGAACGCTCTTGATTCCAAAGCTCGATTTCATGAAACCTTTTCACAAGTTTGTAGAAATTTCTTAACAGTTTGAAAAGCATTTACTGAACATTTAATCCTATGAAGTACGATCAACTTACCAACTATGATCATCACATTTTTGTACCTTTATTTCAGCACTACGCCATGTATGCTAATTCAGTCAATAATTCAGAGAAGGAGACACCTCATCCATCCTAGGACTATCTCGCTAATAGCTCTCGATGCTTTAAATCATGGCCAACTCCCACTGAGTGCAGGACTTAACCCTCTCAGTCAATTTGGAATCCGTGGTAAACGTAACAACTATGAAGAGTTCTTCAAGGGTTCGTCATAGGACCTCATATTTCGGAAATTATTTTCGTTATCACTAAACGATACAGAGATGGAGAGTAGTACCAAAACTTTGAAATAACAAACAAACCACTCCTGCTAAAAAGTTGGAAATATTTCTGCCTGTTTTGGACTATAAATATAGGGCTATAACTTAAGTGAAAGTTAGAGACGGAGGTTAAAACAAAAGTTTCTTGAGTAGTTGATTTCAACAGGAGTGAAAACGGTTGAGATTTAAATAAAGCCCTGAAATGAGTTTAACTGTATTATACAAATTTTTTAGCCACACTCACGCTCCAGAAGATACTGTACTTGCATCAGTAGACGCTTATGGAAAATATTTCACTTGTCTGTGTAAAGATGATGCAATGCTATTCCTTTTCATGACGGAAATATTTGTATGTTCATATTCAGAATGACATCAAGTGTTTGGAACGGCAAACAAAAATGTTAATTTTGGCTAAAATCTGTATATCAGAAACTACTATTTCAGCAAGGAAGCAATGCAACTGTCAATTGTTTACGAGAATTAAATCAATTTCACAAGCAGATGGGAGTGTGTTGTCAAATTAGGCAATACTTGAATAGTTTTGATGCGTAACTTAGATAGAAACATACAAAACTGTTAGGGCATAATTTTCAACCCAAATAATGGCTTTAGATTTTTGCCTAACTTATTTGAGGAGGAAGCAAATGATGAATTTATAAAATTTCATATTAATAATTTCACAATTTACGAATACATACTGTTCATAATGAACGACATCTTAGCCTATGAACAAGCTTAACTCAAACTAACAGAACGGCTTGCTTGTGATAGTACAGACTGATCGACAGACTGATCGAGTAGGAACGAAATAATTGAACTATCTTCAGCCGCCACGATTTTGAGGGACTAAACGTCTAACAAACAAACAATCTATGTATATGTTTATGCTTCTAGCTCTATGTTACTATCCTTATCTCCACCTTCCTGTGTATATCTATCGACCCCTATTCATAATTTTTCTTTGTATATCTACCAATGTATACTTACTTGTCTATATACATCCACCTATCCATGTTGAACTGACACGGGTATAAGTGCCGCCGAAGAGGTCAGGCCTGAAGCTAAAGAAAATGCACTTGCTTTATTCAATAATAAACAAATATTACAAATCTAAGTTTCCAAGGTTTCCTCCTACGCAACACTCTTCAGTCTCTTACCAATAGCGGGGTAGGAGGCTAGGCACAATGACAGTGTACACGAGGCAGACTAATCAAAGGAACGAAGAAAAAGAACTCGCATGAAAGAAAGTCGGATCCATTTACTGACAATAACCAGTTTCTTTAATTCTGCCATTTAATCTTCTTTGTAGAAATGTAATCACTGAAAATATCATGAAAGATTGATTCATGTTCTCTTCGCCTGTTTGTCACTATGATAACTGAAATGTTACATCGACACAGCAGCAAAGAAATCTGGTCGGAAAATTTCGTAGTGCGACTGAACTTGAAACACTTTCTCATTAAAAATAAAAAATTGATTAGTATGCAGCTTCTAACGTTAAGGCATACTTTTTCTTTCAATGGGTAGTTAAAACTCGAAGGATTTTGAAATGCGTTTTTCACGTGCGGGAGCTATGTAATGTATGTAAAAGGGAAAACACGAATAGCTGAAAAAATTGAAACGTACATTGTAGAACTTTTACTGCTACCAAGCTTGATTAATATGGAAAGAGCTCATGGCCAAATAATTTTCAACATTACCTATCCCTTAGAATAAGACGTTACTCCATTGTACAGAATGTCACACCTCCAGACAGAACGATCTCATATCATGAGTCTAAAATTGATTCTGGTGACAGGAATCACCTTTTGCTGGAGCATCTTCTGATTCTAAACAGTATCTTTGATACGCCTCCCAGGGCACGTCCTATAGAGCCGCTAATAGTCCGTTTGTGAGCAACATAGGGAGTTTTGACGTGTCTCTCTATATAACTCATAGACCTTTTGGAAGAAAGGCATAGTGGACTCTTTTTCAAAGGAGGCGGAAGCTGGTGATCTTTCGAAGCTTACCGTACAGTCTCAGTAATAAATGTCGCAACCTTAACGAACTATCTGCAAAAGAAAAAGTGTGCAACATTTGTGAAGGAAAACTTATTGCTGCTTATAGTGTAATTAAATAATTTTTTTCTTTTTCTTTTGGATTGAAGATACTTATTGAACGATGTAAGTTCTATTTAGAAAAAACAAACTCTTTCAGGTGTAGTTGAGAAAGATATTAGGAATTAGGCTTATTTGGAAAAAACTATTACTTACCTTTTCTGTATTTGAATGTGAATAGAAAGGAAACTTGGTTTAAAAACTATGTTAGCAAATGCAGTGAAGGATAAGCAAACTTTAACCTTTGGTCCTTAATGTTCATCATGGTTAGTTTCCCTGTTGATTGTAAATTATTTTGCCCATGCAGCTGTTCGTATTGTTTTGATTTTCTACTCTGCAAAGAGATATTACATCTGCTAATCATCAGGTAAATTTTACGTTAAAATTGGTAAAAATATTTCAAAGTTTTAGCAGCTCAAGGCTCATAATGCAAAGTAAATAAAAAATTTTAACGGGAGCTGATAAATTTCAAATTTATTCAAGTGTAAAGAGGCATAAATTTTGTCGACTTTGGTATTGTAAAGCTGCATACCCACATCTTTCAGGAAAGCCTTTTGAATTATCAAAATATTTCTCAGATAAGTTCAACTCAAAAATTTTCACGTCTTCTGGAGAATTATAATTGTATGAGAACTTGAAAGTTCACACGGGGTACAAAATTTAAAGAACATTCTGGAAAAGAGTTGGCTTCATTAAGTATGTGAGCAAGAATTCATCTGAATCCTTCAAGATTAAACTAAAACTAACACATGGTTATGTTTTTTTTAGTGCAATGCCGCATTAAATTTTCTCAAAGCCAGGCTGTGGCTTCATCTTGGAAAAAGAGAATAGTTCTTTAGAATTTATTTGGTTATCGTTGCAGTCTGGCGGTAGCGAGTGTCGGTGGACGTGCATCAAAGAAATGGCGTCCTTTTCTTGAGCATAAAAAGGTTGCGCAGCGTGCCCTTCTTTTCCAGAGACTCCGGCATCTTCCAGCTCATTAGGCTTATTGTGTTGCGCCTTATATTCTACTATTTGTCATCATTTGGGTCGGATTTTTATTATAAGTCTGCCTTTAAAGAAGGGAAAGTAGAAAAAGTAGCCGACTCCTTGCTTTTCATTTCAAAAGATGCAAAAGGGAATGAGAATATTGGTCTTGCGTGCGTTTAAATATTTCTACAAAGAGCAGAAAGGACTGATGGGCGACCGTGCATGGGTGCTGAGCAAAGATTCTGCTTGTGGGCCTCACAAAAGGCAATGATGAGCCTGTAGCAATGAACGCACTCTCATAAATTGTACGGTCTCAAAACCTTCATTGAAAAAGATGAGGCACGCGTACCGTGGGAACGGAAACGGACACAGTTCGGACCATCTTATTCCTCCGAATTCATAACGTTTTGTACCTGTGAGTATGTGTGTCTAGACTGTCACTTCACATCATGGTAAATTACACGTCAACGTTTTTTCGTGATCGAGCAATTTTACATTCTTCTAAGAAACATCATTTTTCTAAGGACACTTTTAAATCCGATACTAGGCTCGTGTAACTACCTTACCTAAAAATGACCTTGTTTGGATTAGCTTCCTAAACGAATTGGGTAATTTTTAAAAATGCACCTGTGCCTTACAGTTGAGGGGAAATAAATGGATACTCGTAGGGCTGACCAGTAGTCCGGATATTGAGATCTATGCTAGCGGTGCGCCTAATATTAAATTCGAAATTTGATTTTACCAACTGCATATTTTCAATGTTCAATCAACGTTTTTCGACGGCTTTCAAGTCAAATTGACTTCAGCGGAATAAGAACGCCTGTCACTTTGCCTTCATTGTGTTGAGAAAAAGTCTAAATGAGAACTAATGTCAATGATGATCATTAATGAAGTTACGAATTTTTCTTTTAAACGAAAAAAGATTCATGCAATCTAAAGAAGATTTTTACATGCTACTCTCTCATCAACAGAAAATTGTCTTTCAAAACAACTACACTGAGTTAGATGTACAATTTAAACCATTTTAACCACGTATGTTTTCACTGTACGTTTTCGCGTCCAGCTCTTTTCTGTTGCATCTCAAAAGTTATTCCGTTTTTATTTCGATTACTTTATTGTATCACCTTGTTTCTAAAATGAGCTCAGAGAGTTCGTTAAAATTGTACACCTGATGTAAAGAAAACGATGTAAAACTTTCCCCTTAATTGTCACGGAAACAAAGTCGAACAGTCATGTTTAGCGTATACACACATGACGTACAGTACCTGCACCTGAAGCACTGAGAGGCAGCTGCAGGTATGAGGACGAAACACTGCTCAGTAGTACAGGTGTGAGCTGTCTTGCAAACTGTAAAAAGGGAAGCGAAAATCCCTGAATTATTGATCATTATTAACTTGAAGATAGGCGTCTGTAACGCTGGTATCATTGATGTAATTCTATGATAGCAAACACTACCTCAAAATACCCTAACGTCTTGAATGCCCGTGCTGTGAACGGTTCTTCCATTAGTGTATCCAATTGAAGTTCGTTCTAAAAGATGGTCACTGATTCAAATAAAAGTATCTCAAATTTGATTGTAAAATGAGTAAAGAAAAACTCTTCAAGTCTCCTGAATTTTCTGAGTTCTCCCACAGTTCATTGATAAAACCTACGCCTATTCGAGCTCACAGTTTTTTCTGAACACGGGCACAAATACAAAGACTGCAATCAATACTGCACAGCAGATTAATAATCTTGGGACTGGTAATCATTTCATGCTCGAATTAAGAGTGGGAACTCTTACATGAACATATTCGAGTAAATTTATAGCTGTGACTAGTAGTCCTAATCATAATCAATACCACTATCATCAGAAGGTTGGTATGATGCTTTTTCATGCACTGCTTTAAATTAAGGTCATTTGGGTGCATAAATTCTGATATTTTGCTTGAAAAAGTTTCTTAATTCTGAGCCAATGTGGCCACAATTTATTAAAACGCACCCACTTATTGCTTCGGAAATGTCATGCTTCAATATTAGGCCATTTTATCCGATTTCACTGGGTAATGATTTGTTTATCATTAAATTATCTATTAGCGTGTACATATATTAGCAATTCTCACCTGAATATCATGTCGGTGACTGCGGAAATATGTACGAATAAACATATGACAGGCTAACGTTAATACAGTCTTCATATGCAATGTTTTACAGAATTTTCTCATGTGTGTCGCATTGTCCTTATTATACATTTCCGAGCCTCTTGTACAGGAGCAGCGGGTTTCCGAGTATAATTTTGGCACATCTTGCAAACACATGCTGCTAACAACCCTACTAACAAACACAGCTTCTTCCGCTTCTTCTTTGCTAATCGGATTAGGCGCCTTGGAAACAATTCGCAAAAACGAGGGCGCGCAACGAGTCGTAGAAAGGGCTTTTCTTCCAATGTTCTTTCCGTATATGATTTCCTTGTTTGATTGAAGGGAGACTTGTTTTGCGTGAGAGAAATACGTTAGAAAATGTATACAGTTTTCACTGAGATTGAAAGTGTGCTCGCAAATGTAACCTACCATTCGTGATTCGTTTCTGCTTTGTCAAATACAAAGTGTGTAGATTTATTTGTAAACAAATTTAGCCCACAAAATTTTGATGTGAGTTTCCACATCTGTTAGCTACCGAGGAAAAATAAGAATCTCGTTGTATCAAAACTTCCAGAAAATTGAAACTACATCTCATGAATGTAGAAAATAATTTTATCGTACAACTGAGGTAACAAATGTAGTAAATACGCCAAGGAGGTCTTAAAAAATGAACATAAAATTAAATGTAAATTAATGTGCGCAATGCGAGTTAATACTTAATTTTCTTTAGGGAAATTTGCTAAGAATGAGAGCAAAATATTAAAACAAAATATTGGAGGAGTAGTATTAGCTATGTTGTGAAGATCTCATAATAATATTCTCTCCTCATTTTTTTCACTTATTTTGTTCTTAAATAACTTGAGGGAAGACATGCGACCTTCGTTATCAGCCAATCAGAGCTCGCCCTTCACAAGTCGTGCGGCAGTGATTGGCTGTTTGAAATGAATCGTACATGTTCATCATGATATTAATTGTACATATCGATCAAATCTCATGTGGTAATGGTACATAATTTAATGTTTTTCATACTGAATGAAATTTGATTTCCCTCCATCCAACAAGTTTTCACGATCATAAGAGCTTGGGACAATATTGAAGTTATTGTACTGTCAAAGAAAATTCATACATATACTAACGACGAGTAAAAATTACAAAAATGAAGCATTTGTACTAAGAAGGTTCACATAATTATGAAGGAACAGTACAAAAATTGCACAAAGTTTATGCTAGTGATGAAATCCTGTGCGGAATAGAGTTTTTTATTTTAATCGAAAAAATTGTTTTCGGCCAATAAATGACCATTAACTATTTACTTGTTACTCAGTATCTCATTACTATCAAGTGCCTTAAGTTATTACTTAACCAAATGAACAATTACTGTCATTTCATAATAAAATGAGTTTGATTATGAAATAAAAACCTATGAATATTTTAATGGAGTGAAAGTTGTCATATTTCAGTCTAGCAGAATTAAGATCAAGTTTTTATCCAAATATCAATCCGAGATTGAGTTTTCAGAGGATATTTTATTAGCCAATTACTTTTTAGAGTAAGAATAAAACTGATCGAAAAATAGCTAAAATTCATACTCTGATCGTTACATATTTCCTGGAGTATAAAGATTAGACAACCTTTAATTAAGTCAGCGTAGCACTTCCTACTGCTGATGTTACTCTACAGATCAAAATATAGTATAATGTAGAATGTGTCAACAAGAATGAGCCGTTTGGTTCATTCTAAAGTTAAGGTATCAATCACGCACAGGTATCGTAATTACGCACAGATATTTCGGTCAAGAACACACACTTTAATCACACACAGGCACCACAATCATACATAGACCCAGGAGTTGAGAAGGATATAGAATCAGTACTGGGGTAGTTCTTTCTGAAATGTGCCAGCAGAAACAACATTTTCGGGCAACTGATTCCAGGCTTAGAAAATTTTAACTGTAAAGAAGTTTAGAGCCTGGGACGTCTCGAAATTTGTTATTAGGTTTTGCTCTTTATTTCCAATTCACGCATCATTGTTTCTGTTGAAAATCCCATCCAAAGTAACATTGTAAAAGTCATTTAGATATTTATAAGTTTCGATGAGTTGCCCTCTTAGTCTTCTTCGTTCCATGAAGATGAGTTTAAGATGCTGAAGACGCTTTTTATACATGAGATTACACAGTTCAGGAATCATTTTCGTTGCTCTACACTGAATTCTCTCCATTTTGGTAATGTTTCTTCGTACTGTAGGAGACCAGAGTTGCACTGCATCTTCCAGACGTGTCCGTAGTATTGATTTATGGAGCGCTAATATTATGTTTTTTAACTTGTATTTAAAGTCTTTTGCAATGAAACAAAGGATCCTGCTCTTATTTATAACACTTTTTCCTCCTTGTTTGTCATGCTTGAGATTTTGAGCGATAATAATACAAAGATCTCTTTGCTGTTGTACTGCTTCAAAAGGTGTGTAGAACTAACGTTCATTACTGAACATTCATCAATGTTGTAGCTCAGTGATCAGGTTTCAGTTCATTGTCGTAAAATGATGAGGTCTGGTTGAAAAGTTACTCTGTCTCGCTCGGTGAACGCTCTGTGACACAGTTTTGTGTCGTCCGTGAATTTGATGATTTTACTGATAAACAAGGTTAAGGTCGCTAATGTAGGTGGTGAAAAGAAGCGGGCTTAAAATGCCCTCTTGGGAGACTCCTGATGTTATTTACGTCTAATTTCTGGCTTGATCATGAATCATCACTCAATGAGTGCGACCAGGTTACCAGTTTTGTGTCCATCAAAAGTAAGTGCCTTCCACATCATGTGCTTCCACTTCAGCCTTTTTTCAAGTAGAGGTATACCAGGTCTACGGCTTTTGTACAGTCGTATATGCGCTTGACTTCTCAAAAAAAGATGAGGAAGTTTGTGAGACAGGTTTCATTTTCCGTGGATCCGTACTAGGTGTCAGTAATCAGGTTTTGAGCTTGGAGGTCATTTGTTATGCGGACTTTGAGTGATCATTCTATTGTTTCAGATGTCAGACAGATTGTTCGATAGTTATTGGGTGCTTGTTTGTTCCTTTTTTAAAAATACGTGTGACATTTGCCTACTTTCAATTTACTAGAGCAATCAAAGTTTCGAGCTGTCTATTAAAGATGTTTTTTGCTAAGGTTTTGCTAATTACTTCGGCTGTTTCTTTGAGTACTCAAAAAGCAAGGGTGATGGATATATGTAGTTGATTTATTTGGGTTAGAAAGATGAGCGGTTTGCTACCTTTCTCCAGTAAATATGTTGTCAGTTAGATTTTCATGGGAGTTTAAGGCGTCAGGTTACGGGTTTTCATATGAAGATAATACCTAAGTTTTTCTAATTCACTCAGATTAAAAAACTTAGAAACAATAGCTGACATGATTTTCAATGGAAGCAAATTGTAGGACAACCAATACCAATATTTTTCCTTGTCATACAGCTAGAAAATTTAGTTTTTTTCACGTAAGTTGGTTAATCAACAGTTTTAATTGAAATTAAAAAATATACCATCTGGAACTTTCCCCTCCCTCCCGGAGACTCCAATTGCAACTTACTAAAATGTGATCATAATGGAATCAGTGGGCATGGGAAACAACCAAACCAACTTTCGTTAAGTTTTTTAAAGTCCTTTGGTTTGGATGTGACATCAACATGACGTTTATATATGTTCATGTATACGAACATATCATAGCGTTTATGGGATCGTGTATGTTGGTTCATTTCCTGTGACACCTCACCTGCTTGTTGTCCTTTGAAATAAATTCTAGGACGTTTTTCTTTCGTAAAGAAGTGAGAAGTCAAAGGAGAACCGAAGCCACCGCTGACCGTATGAACAATGCTCCGGAAACATCGTCGATGTACTCAGGTGGTCTACGTAAAATGGATGTGCTATTCACGCGAAATATATTCTCAATCGGAAATACATGGACCAATATAACTGGTTATTGTGTGGCACAGAAAATTTTAATATTAAAAGCTCTACTAATGAAACATTTCTTGCTTAAATACGAGATAAACTTCTCCTGAAATACAGGAAGATAAACTTTTTAAATAGATCTCAGGTTACGTATGGAAATAGATAGCTATTAAAATGAACGTACAGTGAAGTACAAACAGATCTGCTCCTGCTTTGTTATGAACAGTGTTCAACATTTTTAGATTTAGTTATATATTTTAAAGAAGGGAATCCATTTTCTGTAATTAATTTGTATAACATTGTACAATTTTTACATTTCTTTCTTTCTTTAGGTGAATTTTAAAAGAATCTACTTATCTTAAAACAAAATGTCTTTCCTCTGACGGCAGATAACTGTTTGAGATATTGAAATTTCTTTTAAGAGCAATGCCACTTGTATTGCACTAATCCTTTTGTATCGTCCCCGCCTTTTCCATATTCCTCATCTCTTCGCCAGGTCCTCCTCCCTCCCTCCCTGGTGAAGCTCTGACCTGCCTAGCTGATGGGTTTACACAGCTCAAATTTCATTCATATATTGCACTCGTTTTCAATTGAACCACAGCTTGAGACAAAGTCTACTGGTGTTACTTTTGCTTTCAAATTCAGTAGGAAATCATCACGTCATCATTCGAAGATCCTGAATCCGTGTGGCTTGAACCACAACTCGTTCCTCAGCAGCTGTCGTTTCAAAGACCACCACAGGTCGAAGTTTATCAACTGGCGACGATGCAGGCGAACTGAGAGACCTTTGGGATAACATCAAAAAGGTAGCACGCTGGCAAAATTTTAAGTTCTATTTCACTGTCTTATTTTTATTTCATTTTTTTTCTACCAGACGAAATACTCGTGGTGAAGCTCCAGATAGAATGAATAATATAGCTTTAATTAGTCAATTTCTAAAAAATTTTGCCCCTAATTAAATTAGAAGAACAAACAAATGGGAAACATATTCAAATGATCGAGGCTATAATGACATAAGTAAACTTGAAATGATCAGAAAATTAAAACCGAAAAGTACCCAGTTATCTTTTTGGTAGTCAAAATTCTATCTACCTATTACAATTTTCCAATTTTTCAGTTTTAAACTTTTTGTATCACAAAAAAATGGGTTAGCTGTTCTATTTTCAGCGTCCCTTTACATTATTACACACAAACTTAACATAAATAAAGACTATCGTGTTATCAGCTAATGTAGTACTCCATTTTGCTGACAATTGTGTGTGTTGGTGTATAAGTTTGATATGTATGTGTGTGTTGACAATCCATTGTGTTATAAACATGTGCAAACAAAGACTTTATTCAATTTGTACACGCTTTACAAGCGACAAACTTCCCATTAACAAATGGTGGGGAGGAATGATATCTGTTTCCTCGGAATGCCCAGGTTTGCGGGTGTGTACTGTTTGTATAATGAGGCACTGAGCATTACTGTCTAATGAGGAGGCTTGGTGTGAAGTGCAGAGAGAGGCTGACTTGCATCTTTTGATCATGCCCCTCGTGTCTTTCTTATTACAGACTGGCGGTGGGCAAACGCGGGGTCGAGGTGGGGGAGATGAAAAAGGCGGGAATTATGAAGAAGGTTGGGGAGACAGAGGAGGAGGAGGAGAAGATGGAGGACATGGAGAAGGTGTAGAAGGAGGGAAAAGTGAAGAAAAGCAAATGGAAAGGGAGATGGTAATAATGCAAGGATAGGAAGAATGGTTAAGAAGGAAGAATTCAAAAGAAAGGATGTACATAAGAAACATAATGTTGAAGAGGTACGGGGAAAATTTAAGCAGAAATTTTATAAAAGAAGATAGTAATAAAGAGCAGACAAGAAAGGAGCAGGACTAAAAACACTGGAAGAAACTAGAAACCAAAAGAGAAAAAATAATAAAAAATGATTAATGTAAAGAGAGGCGTAATATAGAGGATAAAGAATTATTGTAATATATAAGAGGGTTCGAGATACAAATATTTCTAGGAATAATATTAAAATTATTTTCTGAAGAGAATTGGGTGATAATAAAATTATGGACTAGCTAATTTGTGCAAATTTCAACAATAAAATTCTTCTAGTTTCTAGTTCTAGTTCTAGTTCTAGTTTAAAAGAATTCAACAGTTACTCAACTAACTTGAAAATAACTATTTAGCGTCTTAATTTGGTACCAACACATAAACTGATGTTGTTATACAGTTAGCTTCCTCCATTATGAAGGCAAATGAAAATATGTTTTACGCTGAAGTAAAGAGATAAATAAAAATCATTGTGAGAAACGTCTTGGAGCGACAGCCTCCCCATTTTAATGTAAGTTGTCCTCGTTGACACCAGCGTATATGAAAAACGGACTCAAGGTGTGAGAGTCTCAAAGCTAAAGCCAGAACATGCTGACGCTTGCACAGCTGAAATATTAGTATTATATTACATAGCTGATCGTGCTATGTAACGCGAGGAAAGGGATGGGCAGAGGCACGAGCTTCACCTTAATTTCCCTGCTGATTAAAGGCAAAATACAAGGGTACGCCACATCACACCAAGTATGCACGGGGTGATGCGAACTTTCTACAGAAAATTAGTAAAAGTTGTCAATTCAAATATAAATAGTTATACTAAGGCTATTTCTGCATACCGATTTATCAGTGAAAAAATTTACATGCTACTTTGTTTCTAGTAAAATTCCTGCTAAAAATTAAGTGGAATCAATAAGAAACTTCTGTGAACTGGAGGCAGGGGCAGCAAGAATATCTATCTGCTGATCACCACACACTTCCTGCTCCTTACACATAAACTTTCTCCTCAGGCAAGCAAATTGTAGTGAGATTAAGAAATTACCAAAATAAGGAGAATTTTATGTTTTTGTGTTTCATATTTGTGTAATTGGCAAGATTTTAACTACTGCCTCGCAACCTAAGAATGTGCTAGCACCCATCACGACTGTCTTGGCGAGTGCTGTAAATGCGTCATGTAAGAAACTGAAAAAGGTACAAGAATCGAGCAAAGAATCCTTCTCGAGCGCCGCTTGCATTCAACTGTATGTAAGACGGTGAGGCTAATGAGACTATATCTTCTGTCTTTTTTAGTAGTTCGTTGACATTATTTACTTCATAATAGAAAATTTAAGGGAACGAGATCTATGATACTATAATCGTTGAGCAGAGGTCACCAGGCAGAAAATGGTGTGCTTGTTCAATTTTAGAAATATAAATTACCTTATGAGAAGTAGACGCAATAAGAAGATACAGACCATACGAGAAATAGACAACATTAGGAAAAGTAGACAACAGAAGGAGAAATAGATGACACTAAAAGAAATAGGTAAGATAATGGGAAATTGACAAATAAAGAGAAATAGACAACATGAAGAGAAATAAACAAATAAGGAAAAATACACGCACTATAGAAAAATAGACAACATAAAAATAAATATACTACAGCTTTAGAACAGAGCTCATTGCCTATTGCTGAGACAAATAAAGATGGCATCCGAAGCTAGGAGTTAACTTTTTTGTTAGGACTTCTGAAACCCTAACGTTTGCTTTCATGTACACTAACTTCGGTTTTTGAATGCAAGCTTTGAACACAAAAAGGAAAGACTTGTGATAGTGCAACCATGCTCAATAAGAAATATTTCATTATGCCGTTAATGTAGAAGTCTACACAATCGTCAATTTGTGAGATGGATAAGCGCGACATAATTGAGTTTTTCACCCACGGTGTTTTAAAATTTGTTGCTTAAAAGGCAGCAAAAATCAACAAATAAGTGAACAGAAATGTTGAAATCGACCGTCAGTCCAAGGCTTCGTTGCAGGGAGCGGGATTCCTAAGTCACCTGAAGGTGTTGGTCGGCATTTCATTTTAATCTGTCAATGCCAGGAGCGTGGCCGATGTTTCGTTTGACCATTTCCTGAGGCGAGTTGAGATCATATCGCTCATTACCTCGCCTATTTGTCATGCAAACTACGCCACCAAGTCTTGAGCTTCCCTTTACAATCGATGACTTGTGTTTTTCGTCATGTATATGGAGCGACTCTCCGCAGTGTGTGGACCGGGAACCTAGCCAAAAAGTACACACTTTACACTTAATGAAAGTAGCAGGTCAGTGTTGTGATACAACATTACGTGCAGCTACTGGTGTTACAGGGCTGACTTAATGGGCACACCTGGGTTTCTATTTTTACGTAATGGACAGAGCTACTGTGTTACAGTGCCTACTTAACGAGCTCAACGGTTTTAGTCGTACAGATTAGTCAGAGCTACTGGTGTTACAGTTTCCATTGAAGGAGCATACTGGAATTTTATTTTTACTGATTAGATAAGGCTACTGGTATTACGATGCTCACTTAATTATTTGAACTGTTTTGCTTTTTATAGATTATACAGAGCTACTGTGTTACAGTACCCATTTAATGAGGTCACGTTTTATTTTCAGATTTGTGAAAAGTACTGCGTGACAGTGCAAACTTAATTGTACTATCATGCGTTTTGTTCGTGCTTACTGGTAGTCGAGTGCTTACATAGTTATTACAAAAATATTTTTCTGTTTTTTGAGAATTAGAGATCGTAAATAGCAGTAGAAGGGCGATAAAGTGATTGTAGAAAATTTTGGTCGTTATGGCATAAACGAGCAATAAAATGAGTACCTCGATGTTGCAATATTTTCGCTTTGAAACTATCACTGGCAAACACTCATGAAGATCACTCGCGTTTTTGGCAGTGTTGTCAGTTTTTGGTATTTTGAAGTGATAATTTTTACGTAATTTTTCTATGCTTCTTGAAATCCTTATAAAAATGATTGATTGATCCATCAATTAAAATTAGCTTTTACAACAATTATTGAAGTGTTTACTTACAGATTAATACAGATTCTTAAACTAACAGATCAAATCAGCTAACCCTGCAGCACTTATTGAAGTCTTTAACTTATTTTTTGTTTACAATCATATTGATAATTAATTTTGGAGCTGCCTGAATGTTATGAATCTTGAAGCACTCTACGGATTATTTGTGAGATACACAAAATGTCTTCAGGTTTCTACCAAGATAGCTGACCTGCTGCAAGTTACTGGCTTCAAAGAGTGACCTTATACTCCTACTCTCTAGCGAGTGCCCATTTTTTGGCCGGTGGTGACAGTTTTGAGTGATAAATAAATTAATTTCTATAATTTTAATAAGTGTCTTTTTCGTAATGTCTAAAGAAGTGATGAAAGGAGTATTGGTAGAATTATTTACCTTATTTATAACTTCCTTGCATTTCCATCATGTCATACCAATGCGACAATTCTTTACTGTGACGAACTCTCATGAGAAAATTGGAGCGTTAAATTGATCATAGTTAGATTGCTGCTGTAATTATATTTCTCTAGGAAAGGAAAACTCTACGAGTTTTGGACGCTTCATGTCTCGAGAATAGAACGTTTTATAACTTGAAACCCACAATACAGGAGTGCATCGAGACCCTGTAGCACTGGGAGACCCCGTATCGAGACCCTGCAGCACTGGGAGACCCTGCATCGAGACCCTGCAGCACTGGGAGACCCAGCATCGAGATCCTACATCGAGACTCTGTAGCACTGGGAGACCCAGCATCGAGACCTAGCATCGAGCTCAGCAGTACTGGGAGACCCAGCATCGAGACACTGCATCGAGACTCTGCAATACTGGCACGGTGCGTCTGTGAGTGCAGTTGAGAAATAGGTCGGAGAAAGCTGCAATGCTGCAAGAGAGACAGAATGACTGTGATGTCATTATCTTCCTATACACAACCATGACAGAATTGCACTGAAGCTAAATATCGATCTCCATACGCACATTTGCGTAATATGAAAGTGTCTGGGGAGATTGAAGCTTCAATTTCAAGAAGATATTTTTCCTGACAACATTATCTAAAACGAGTTGTAAATAGGAAACATATTCCATTTCCAGAAGTTTCATAGAATAACGTAGCACTTTAGAAATTTTGTATAGTGACCTGCCTCACACGCATGATGGAAAAACTGTTCCAGGTCAAACTTTTTCATTCATAATTTCTCAGACCTAAAACTGCCTTTTATAATGTTTCACAAAATAACCTCTATTTAGTTTAGAGTAAGATTCGTACACTGGTACGTTGCGTGCGATTTGAGGGTTTTTAAAGTTGTGTTTAGACTTCTAATGAATGGGATACTGGCTCCTCGATGTCTGGACACAAGAATCCCGGACAAACTTTCACAACAGCTGGGCTCTGACAGAACGAGCAGGAACTTTAAGTCATGCAAATGGTAATCGAGTGATTGTGAGGTTCACGGGACGCATTTTCAACTCCAGTTTTGAGCTTTGGTTTAAGATTCAGAAATTCTGAAATGTGACCCATGAATTTTGATTTGAACGTATGGCGCGTTAAAAGCGAGCTGGAGTATTTCAAATGGACTTCGAAATGATTTAGTTTTCTCTCGCATGCTATACCAATTTATAAGTATAAACAAATAAGTGTTTTCGTCATCCATCAGTGTGGAAGATGAGGAACTTCAAGAACACTCAGGGAGGACAGACACTATTGGTTACATCGGAGCAGTTTTAAGAATGACACTGGTCTTAGAAAGTGATGAGCGAGATGCTAACAGCATATGACTGTATTTCATCTTCCAGTATTTTCAATAATACAACTAACAAGTTCATAGTTTTACTTATTTTGCGCTCAATTTTCCTTAATTCTGTTTTCTAAAAATGCCATCAAACTACAGCCCGATTGCAAGTCACTATTTTTTCATTCTCAAATCTTACATCACATAAATGTTCGACGTTTAAGGAACCTTCTTTCACAAAATCGCTCATTTTTTTGCTAAAATTGCAAGTGCTGTGCTATTAAAGAATGAGTCTCTGTTACCGTAAGGTACAACATCTGCGTTGGCTGTGGGGTAGTACGAGTAATTTTTGTCCGGTGTGAGGGATTTAATAAACTTTATTTTCACAAAACTAATCGCAGTCGTAGAAATGCTCCATATCAAATTCCAAAGTTACCCTTGTTATTTCAAACAATATTTTCAATATGTTGTTGAACTTTTGCATTATTACTTGTTTTAAGTCACTTAAAAGATTTTATCTCTCCCTCTGTGAAAAAAACATCAAAATAGAAAACGGTTGTTTTCATTCTTTTGTCAACCCACAAATGCAAAAAACATTGGGGGCACAAGGAGGTTAGCAAACCCGTTGAACTTGAGACGACCGAAGCGGAGTCTCAGAAAATCGAGCTTGCTTTCTGCGATGCATTAGACACTGTCCCTCCTAATCCCAGGCTCTATATACACAGTAGCTTCGCAACAGCCAGATCATGCCTCATATATCGCTGTAAGTCGGTTATAAACGTGTTATAGAGGTGTTATAAGCCTTGACATCAATTGATTTTTACTGCCATCGTGCTTTTTGATAGCTCGACTTAGCCGAGAGAATTCAATAGACAGGAAATGCGCCCCGACGCCTCGCACTGCGCTCATTACAGAAAGAATTTGATGCATTTTTAATGCTGGAGCCTTCGAATAGTTAGAATTTTTACGAGGTATTTTGTCATTTTGGGATCGCCTTCGCGGCACTTTGGAGTCTCAGCGTCTGGTCATCAAATAAATGAAGCGCAATTCGAGCTTTTCTTGGAGAGATGCGTCGAGTTGTCGTAAAACGCCAAAGGGAGGCGGTCGAACTAAGCAAGGGAATATCCTTGCATAGTTTTTCATTTCTAGAGCTTGGGTGACCAATGTTAATGATCACCCTAGCTGATCTTATTAAAACTAAAATCTAAGCCAACTGGAAGAAAATATTTTTTTTTTGGTTTTGGTCAATACAGTTACACTTTTAGAACGAAAATAAAACAAGAAAATAAAATGGATAGAGGGAAAGGATGTTAACTCTGCTTATGAGGACCGTTTTCTTCATATTTCGGCTGAGTAAACTGTGGGGACGGCTGGTTTGATTCAGTCTCATAAAAGGAGAAAAATTCAAATTCAAATTTAAACTAGCGCTTACAGCATGGGTGTAGTTAAAACATTAACTGTAACAGCTGCTTGAAGCATCGACAATGGAGCAAGCCAAATAATATACCGAGTGTTAGAACAGTATTAAATATAATATTTTAAGAATTTCCCAAAACCTCCAACTGCTTCAATGTGTCTGACCACAAGCTGCCTGTGGGCCCCATTACAAGAAGGGTGTGATAAAAACGCTCTCATCACGATGTTTATTGTGCGTCAGGCACGAACAGGTGCTTATTATGTGCTACACTTTACAACTGCCTTCCTAACATGCCATTACCCGACGACACTTTTGGAATATCATTGCAATTAATGACCTACAAAACCCAAACAGAAAACACATTCTTGGTTTCTTCTTCATTGTAGAGGAAAATGACGGGAGTGAAGTCTAAGAAGCAAGAGCTTCGTCGTGTGAACTGTCCTTCCACAGTTGCCATGAATGGGTAATTCTCTACGAGTTATGTTTTCTGAGCTTGATTACAGAAGGGCATCAAATTCCCACCAGTAGTCAACTTCCGGTTGACTTGTGAAACTTTTCCTCATAGCCAGTGAATAGGAATTTTCTCACGTATTTTATCCTCCAGCTTTGAAGTTAATATCATCACAAGATTTAAACGCAGTGAATTTAGATAGTTCATGGTTATGGATGGCAACCAGAAGAAGCCGATGAACGAGCATGATTGGAAAATTAGATAATGGCTATTAATAGTTGTGTTAGACAATGACGTTGATGAGCCAAATTGAATAAATTGTGCATCAATTAGAAAATATAAGCTATGGATATCAGCACACTCTATTACCATCTATTATCGATAGGCATCATACGTTTTCCTCCATATCAATTCACTTCTTAAAATCATCTCTCAATTGCAAATTTTTCTGATGAACCAAACCTACATCTCAGT
>VCRD01003484.1:31951-46961 GCA_006783055.1 Trinorchestia longiramus
AGCAGTAGCCAACTTCCGGTTGACTTGTGAAACTTTTCCTCATAGCTAGTGAATAGGAATTTTCCTACGTATTTTATCCTCCAGCTTTGAAGTTAATATCATTACAAAATTTAGACGCAGTGAATTTAGATAGTTCATGGTTATGGATGGCAACCAGAAGCAGCCGATGAACGAGCATGGTAGGAAAATTAGATAATAGCTATTAATAGTTGTGTGAGACAATGATGTTGATGAACCTAATTGAATAAATTGTGCATCAAATAAAAAGTATAAGCTATGGATATCAGCACACTCTATTACCATCTATAATCGATAGGCATCATACGTTTTCCTCCATATCGATTCACTTCTTAAAATCATCTTTCAATTGCAAATTTTTCTGATTAACCAAATCTACATCTCAGTATACTTGTACCTAGGCCTATAAAAGTTAATTCACGAGCTCGAAGAGTTTACTTTTGGCGATCAACCATATGTTGTGCTCTTTTTTTAGCTTGCCTTTGAATGGTCATTTCACTTCGCAAAGTTTACAAAAGCAGTTCCATCACAACCAATTTTATTATGTATTTCATCTATTTAATGTCTAAAAATCATGTTTTAAAACTTCAATACCTTCCCACATCCATACGATTGTAAGCGCTTATGAGTCATTTTCCTGAAAATTTTTCGAATAAATACGTGGTCACTCCTACCTATAGTTCCTGTTTGTGCTCAAATGTGACTCTCAGAAAGTCCCAAGAAATAAGTGTCATCGTTTCCAAGAAAATCCTTCGAATTTCGTGCAATGGTTCCATTGAAATGTCCATCACGCTGGCCTTTATTACTTCCATAGTGGCGCCAGTGACATTCCTTCATTTGCGTCTCTTGATTGAAAGCTCGACAGGCCTGAAACTTATTTAATTCTTGAATTTCGGTAGGAATAAAATAACCAAGAATACAGTGAGGAATTTTAAATCCTTTTGTGTCCTGGTGAACTGACGCATGGCTTCTTCAAGACAGGCCAGAAGTGCAACTTGGAGTAGAGAAGAGCTACGTATTTCCTTCATTCAAACTCGCTACAAAAGCAGGGATTTACGTTCTCCCGCACTGAAGTTTACGGTAAAAAGATGAATTCAACTTAAATTCTGAGCTTTCTCTCAAATGTCTGTCATTTACTGTTGAAAACAAGACGCTTCTTCCAACTGCTAAAATTCGCAAAAAAATAACACCGAACATTTTTACCGCTTGTGCAGAAAAACAAGATAGTGCAATGAAACAATTTTTTTTACGATATGTTTTTTGGTTTCATTACCGTTGCCTGCTTGGCAAATGAGATTTTAATTTAGATTAGGATTTTTTCCCAGTTTAAACACTACTGCTTGCTTTATAGTTGAGGCTATACATAACGTTGAACGAAAACCATCTTTGACTAGTTATAGTAAGAAATGCAAAGAACTTCTTCTGTACTAATTTTCTTTTTCATGCTTTACTTTAAACGATATGGGACTTGGGTAGCAGGCCAAGAATGGACCAAATAGCTCGTATCTATTGCCTTATTTTATTCTATTATAATCATGGCAATTATATATGAATAAACAATATACACCTCTACAAACAGAGGAAATCACGATCGCTTTAACCCTGGTATAAATCATTGGTTTAAAAATATTTTCAAGAAACTAGTTATATTTGGACCTGAGTTATGGACTACCTGTATGGAATAACAAAGCTTAAGAAGAGTATTAACGAAATGAATTGACTCAGGAAAAGGAATTGGCCAAAGCGATTGTCAACTATATATTTTTTTTGCATTGAGAGCGTTCATTTCTAGAGCATAATAAATTATAGTTAAATAAGCTCACCAGCTTAACGTCAATGATTTCTTTCAAGGAACTAGAAATTGTTTGCGCTCGTAGCCGGATCAATAATTCGTCACAGCGAGTGGACGATACACTTCTGTTTATACTTTATAACAAAAACTCGGCGTTAAAAGCTGTGATGGAGAAGCAAAAAGACCTGGTGGAAATTCATTACATTTCTACATACATCCTTTCATTGATGACAGGAATATATGAATAGAATGTACGCGTAGAAATGCACGGATTTCTTTGCAAATAAATCTTTTACACGCATTAGATGATACGTATATAGATATACCGTATTCGCCTAATATATGTATTGATGTATTGATATTGATATATTCCCCTCTTATATTAACGCGGTAAGTCTTGTAAATGAGAGCGAACATTAAATTTTCAAGCTAGTTAACACAGTTATAACTGCCATGGGCCGAATAAAAATGTACAACACAGTTAATGGAGCGCGATGTGCGGGTGGATCACTTTTTAGTGTGCGTTGATGTTTCCACACAAAGAACGCTTCTTTTTGTTATTCTAGTTCCATTTATTTGCCTTGGAATACTTTTTTCCCTTTCACTTTCCTATAGATCAGTTCTGTTTCTTGATATGCACCTATGATTTTAGTGTGTTTTGAGTTGGGTAGGTGACTAAGGTTATGAAATATCGGCTTGCTTTGAAAATTCCATATCTTCGGTCTGCAAGAACGAATCTCAGATGCTTTATTGACCGTATAATTCGACAAAACTCACTTAAACAATTATAAGCAGTACTCTATGTACTGCTTATCATTTATGAATGCAAAATATTAGCTATCAGAAGTGGAACTTTTAATGAAAAGATTTTTCCTACAAGCGAATTTATTAGCAGAAATTAAAGGCAATAACTTAATACAAGAAGCATATTAGAGATTGGAAAATTTTATGCATACTAAAAAATGTTCAGTGTATGCAGTTATAAAGTTTTTTCGATGTATTCAAATAAGAGAACGTTTTGAACAATTGGCTTGGCGATGCTTCAAGCTGCATTAAAACTGAAAAAACATCGACAAGATGACACTGCATGTCTGAACTTGCTCAAAAGTGGTGTTCACATCGTGTAATATTGTCACAATATAATGAAATATGCCAACCAAATTAATACAAACTAACTTCGAGCACTAAGACGTAGAGTGGAAGTGTAGTGCGAATCTTTACTTTTTAACTACGTATTCATGTGGTCTTCAAAACTGTCTTTGGACTGCAGTTTTTAATTACTTAACTCTTAGAATTACACTGCATTACATTTCTGACAAAGTTTTTAATACAATCTTTTACATTGGATTAGTTTGTACTTGAAAGTTTTCCTGGGCATTGTTTTTTCCACGTTGACTTTACTCAGTTTCTGTAGTGTTCTGCAAGGCTGGTTTACTTCAAACATCACTGAATCAAAGCGTAAGTTATTCAACGTCTTCCCTATTTAATTCTGACTCTGCGTCAGTCCTGAAAGAGTCATCATGACTACGAAGAAATACTGAAGGCAGACAGAGGCAGCACCTGAAGCACCAACAAATAAGCAAGGCAACCACATTCTAATGAGCAAAACACTTCTCTCGACGGTTGCACTCGACGCCGCGGCGTGACAACATCACAGGCAGTTTGTTTGTCGAGCGTGCCTGACTAGAAGACGGGATCTTTAACGGGTGGCAATGAGTTGTCTAGTTGGAACCGCGTACGGGCGTTGGGAAGCTATGCTATCCAGTTTGAAATCCCATGGATCCGTGATGGTGATGATGGATTATTTAGTGAGATGTAATTAGACATAGTGTTGAAAATAGAGTTATTTAGTTGGAGAGGGTGACTCCTGCGTTGGTGTTATCATATTCAAAGAAACGTTTCCATCGCGTAATCTAAAAACGACAACCACATTAGTTGCTGGTTAAATTGGGTAATCTATAATTAAATTACTTCCTCAAGGTACTGGCTCCTTTTATCTTGCAATGTAGATTAATTATTCATGTCTAGTTAAACAAAGGCATGATGCAGAAGGCTCTAATAAGTGTAGTATGGAGAAATGAATGGTCATATCTTCAGAATCTATGAAATATAAAAATTCATACAATAGAAAATATTGATAAGTAACTCCAAAAATATTACATTGAAATTGTGATTTGGCATTTACTCATACAGTATGCAAAAATTTGTGCTGAATAGAACTCTGATGAGGAACTTCCTTTATTGAGGCAAAATCGGTGTGATGTGATTTGTGCATAAGTAATTAAATTCTCCCCTTTGCTTACAGCGTTCAGGAACTGAAAACATGCAAGTGAACATCAGGCTTCAAAGTAGTGCAGCTTCTGTAAGTGTACGTGTAGAATTGCTGATTTGATTCACACCAATTAGAGAACAATCAAGTTGAGAAAATAAAATCGAGGAACATTTGGCTTTCCAAGCCGAGTAATAATTATTATTCCTAGTGAACAGTTGAGATATTTTGCTCATGATGTTTTTTATTGAGTGCAATTTTTAGTGTGTGTGATTTTGTGGAAGTGTACAATGGTTTCTGAAATAGTTTTACAATAAAGTAAAGTAATCTCAAGCGTAGGCGAATAAACCTAGCGGGTACGAGCATAGTTTTCAAAATATTATACAAATATGTATCGCTAAATATTGGTTAACTTTCAAAAAAATCCTGTTTGATTCGCTCAACTTTCTGAGACTCATATTTTTTGCAATCGGTCTTGTCGTTAATCGATTTTTTAATCATTGTTCTGATTCAAACTGGAGTATAAGTAAACTACTTGACGAAGGTGATCAATGGATTTTTGTGATGGTGATCCCATTACACTTGAAACATGATAACTAAAATTTCATGTTTTGTTTTTCACTAACGTTCTACTCGATTGGAAAGTTCCAGGCAGCAGTGACTGAAAGAAAATTATATGATTCACTGTGCTCAATATCTTTGTGTGAGTACAAACTTGGTTTTATCACTGGGCTGACTCATGCCTAGCATTAACCACTTGATTCGACCTTGCATTCACCATAAAAATTTTACGAATTTATTTTAGGTTGTCTAATTCTCGCGCTTGCGGCAGTAAAGGCCGTGCTGTTCAGAAGTTAGTCGTTAAAAAGTCGTCAAATCGGTCGTAAATTTGAGGTGCGACTAAGGAGCGTCCGAAGCGCTTCTTGCATGTTAGGGGCCCTGGAGAAGGACCGACCCGTGAAGCACAAAAATACAGAAAAAAGATAGGTGTGAGGACGGAGCATTAAACGCTGGGAGTGAAGAGAAATGTCTGTTATTGCACTACCAGTATACATACATACAATGAAGAGAGTATTGTAGCAATTAGTTAGCTATGAAAACAAGATGTGTGTAAAATATGTGTGGATTATGATGTTCAAAATAAAAGTCCCAGTCGAAGGGAAAATACTCATTGTCACATTTTGTGAAGAATTTTAATTTTACGTACGTGTTAAGTTTTCAAGAACTGCCAGCTCTGATGGCCAAGATAAAATAAAGAAATCTAGAAGCAACCCCTTCAGCAGGAATTTTTCTTTGAAGTTTCAATGCACAACGATCTAAAACATCTGCATGCAAATGCATGACATTATGAGTTATCATGCTATTATAATTTATGGAACTTTCATTAAAGAGCCACGTCAATAAATACTAAAAACATTTTTATCCAGATGAATATCATGCCAGATGCTTAGAAATAAAAATCAGTGGAAATACCTCATTTATAAACCTTGACCAGATCTTTGAGCTGAAAACATGAAAGAAAAATGTAAGGATCGCGTCCGTATGCATGAAAGTCTTCCATTGAGATCAGACTTTGATGAAGACCCCGGCTCCGGAGCCTCAGATTTGTCAGGCGGTGTAATGCGCACCAGCGCCGGCCATAGATCGGGATTAAGGCGATCTCCCTGACGAATACTAACTGCTCCTAATATTCCAATAAATGCACTCCATTAGAATACTAAATATTCTGAGTATTCGGAACGTGCAGTTACGTAGCTATTCGCTAGAATATGCGATGTATGACTTCAAAGCCATAAAATATAAAGGTCATGCCTATGTGAGATTACTAAATGGACATCGTGGTTCTTTTCATCGTAATTCCTCTCAGTTTCCATTCCTTTGTCCCCTACATTACTGGCATATCCCTTCCCTACTCCGCTTTGATCTTGCATGAGTTATTTTCGCCTCCCTTACAACAGCGAAGGTTAAATTTGAATAGTGAGAACACATTTCAGCTGTACTGACCTTGTGGATGCCTAGATTCCAGTACTTTACACTGTTTTATTCGAATTTCATACTTCTTGAAGATCACACCTGCGTATGTCTGGATCTGTACTTGTTGCAGGACCTCAGTTCTGTGTGCTCCTTCATACTACCCAACAGTGTACAGTTACGGCCTGTCGATCATTTTGCGTTAAGTAATACTGAGAATTAAATACATTTTTTCTGTGCTCACCATCGAAGCGTCAACGCTGAGCCGACGATTCATCGGTCATTTAGAGTTGCAAAAAAGATGGCAAAAAGTACGAGTATTTGGCTATGGCACATGGGCGGCCGTGTCAGCGCTGTTTAATATGGACATCCTCTCACTGCTGGACGATGTTGGCAGACACTGGCACAGACATGGACACCAACAATCCAGTGCCGACCCTCTGTAAATCCTTGTCTGATTAGATGTATTTTAACCGAGGACATTAATTTGCCCCTGGTGGCGAATTCAGGTTTTAGATCTCGCGTAGCATAAAATAACTTTCCAGTTGCTTGCATCACTTGAAATAAGCTGTCACAATTCCAATATCAGATAGATTACTTTTTTCAATGTGGTATTTACTCTGCATAAATTAAAAAACTCCAGTTGTTGTTCCATTCTAAAGGATTGACATTACACCAAAAATATGTCCAAATCCTGTCAAGTCAAAAATAGTAGTAGCTTTACAAAATAGAGAAAGTTCGATACGAAATTTCAATGTCATTATGATATTTCATCAGTTCATTAACACGTTTCCTGCGATTGCCTAGCCGATGCAAATATTTACTTTGTACACATAATTCATAGAAAGCTTTGAAAAAATTACAGAACCTAACCTGAGTGACCCACCGGTGGGTCACTTCGCAGGAAATGTGTTAAAAAAATGAATTTATGTATTGTAAAAATTTCATTTTTTTCTCCAAACAGTCATATATAAATCATGAAATGCTAATTTTACCAACAATGACACAATTTTTCAAAAATATTGAGTTGTTTCTAGAAACATCATACGTTTAGGAACCAATTTGTAATTTGTTCTATTTTACTTTGACATTAGTTTCGTAATACCAACGAGATTGCTGGTCCATTTGAGGCACAACAGATTGATCACTAAACATCGAAACCAGTTGATCACCAAGTGTCGAAGTTCAGTTGATTAGCAAATATCAAAGTTCAATTGATCACTAAATGTCGGAGTTCAATCAATCGTTAAATATCGAGGCAAATTGATCACAAAATATTGAGGTTCACAGCAGGCAGAACGCTTTGATAACAGTGTGTCGCTCCTCTGCAGAGCGCTCCTCCAGTTCGCTCGAGCGAGTCCCTTTCTCGCGGGTTCATTTCAAGAGCCTCAAGAGCTTTGCAAACAGCCTGTGTACACTTACACTGCCTGGGCTGTTTCCACGATATTACCAAGCTCACACAAGGATGTTTTTCACGGTTTACGCTCGTTTTGCATCTATAATGTTGTGCAATTGATGCGTGCTTTCATGCAAGAAATTTAGCTCTTAAATTTCACTGAAATGGCTGATAGAAAAGTTTATAGAAAAAATCGGATACCTTGAAACTCGGTTAATATGTCTGGCAGGTAATTAATATTGTAAGTGGATGTGAACAAAGGAATCAAGTAAAGAATAAAGGATATTTTCTTATCAAACTCTTAAAGACAGGTAATGGATTCTAAGCTGACGAAGATTTTACTCGAAGTGAAGCAATATTGTACTTCAATGATAGAAACATTTCATTTTCACCAGTTATATACTAGGACATGCTCTCTGGTGAAGTGTATTTTTGAATATAAAGTTATTTTAACTGCTTGAAAAGTTCCCACTAATAATGAACTGAAAACTTATGTCATGATACACTGTTAGAAATCATTCAACATTGATCAAAATTTGATTTAGTAAAAAGTCATTGCACAGTTGGTTGTTACTGCCTAGAATTTTGTTATTCATATTAAGATTAACATGCTGAATTGTGTTTTTCTTATAAAATATCATACAGGTGAAATTTTAACTACAGTGAACGTTTAGTTGGCAATAACTTTGAAAACCAACAAGGAAAATGAATTTACTCATGACTAATGTGTGACATTCAATGCAAGTTCAAGAATTTTGCAACTGTTATTTTTTTCTCGCCCTAAAATTTTCAACCATTAAAACCAGACTACTAGAAACAACTGATAGCATTGCAAAGTTGGCAAACCAATGATTACTGTGTTGAAGGAATGATAGGACTCATGAGTGAATAGTGAACTAATTAGTCAAGATTGTATTTGGAAAAGAATATTTACGCTTACTGTTAGTGAGCTATTATTATTTCTCGAAAGAAATGGCAACTACGTGACTGTAAATTTTGATAGTGAAATTTAAACGAGGCTATGAATTCCATGTCATGTAGCAGTTACTCAGAAAAAATGACTGTCTTCCTAAACTAAGCAGTCAACCAAAAACTCCTCACGCAGGATCGTTACTTGGAGACTACGTGCAGACTGCGTGTAGACTACGGGCAGACTGCGCGTAGACTACGGGCAGACTGCGCGTAGACTACGTATGGACTACCTGCAGGCTACCAGATTACATGCAGACTACGTGCAGACTACGTGCAGAATACGTGCAGAATGCGTGCAGATTACCAGACTACATGAAGACTACACACAGACGCAAAATTGTGCACGTGGCTCGAGGGCATTGCATTGTAAACTTGATCGTGTCGCCCACGTGAGCATGTGTAACTTCACGCCCGGACACGTGCGAGTCGAAAATACATTGAGGTCACATGATGTGTTCCTTAAGATGTTAATTTTGCCCCACAGTAATGTATGCTAATGCTTTGGTTGTCCTTTTAGGTGAAATTAAAATTAATTGGTAGTATCAGAAGGCCGGAGACAAAATGATTTGAATAATTACTCATAAAAGAAAGGCAGGAATAGAAACAATGATTCAAAGTATGACTCACGAGATGCAGCATTAACTGGATTTATCATGAAACTTAGAATTTATCTTAATTCAGCCATTGATATAACACTTCAAATTCACGAAAGTTAAGTCCGCAGTTAGGGCAATTAAACTTCAATTTAAGTTCACCGTTGAATTAAAAATTCTGCGAAGTCAACAAAGACCCAAGCCGCGCTTCCAAGCGTAAATAATTAATAGATTCTCCTCTGTGGCTTGGAGTCAAGCGTGCGCTGGAGTGCAGCTCTTCAGCAGCTCGGCCAACAAGAGCCAGGTTTTGGTGGGTCCTCCACGGTCCACAATGACATTGTCCACACCCTCTTCTGAGTTCGTGCAAGCCAGAGTAATTTTAGGCAAACTCTGGAAATATTTAAATATTCATGGCTCAAGAACCTTTAGAATTTATCGCTGACAGATGTTCATTTGACGCAAAACTGCGGTCGTTGGATGCATTTCGTTTGATGACTTTTTTGATGATAACAAAAATGACTTCGTTACATGAAACTTCATTTCGAAAAGAGTATCCAAGGTTGCCTTACTATTTAGCATTTCACTGCTCGTATGCTTTTATTGATCAGAAAAATTACTTCTAGCAAGGGGTCCCACACATACTCATTCAGTTCTGAAACAAGTCCCATAGATAGTACATCTAATTATGATGCTTAAATGTTGCACAGCGCTAAGCATTCGTTATAAGTTTAAGCATCAATACTTTCTATGTCAACTATGTAAGCATTAATGTTTTCAATAGCTTTCGAAAACCAAATACGTACCTCCTAGCGACATAGCAAGGATTTTGAAAAATTTCGTCTCTGGAAACACCACACAGACTCTGTTGCAAAATCCAGAAGACACATTTAGGTGAAAGTAACTAAATTAAACCAGATGAATCAGTGAAGTTTTGATAAAGCGAAATCCATGTAGTCAATTAAGGAAATCCACCCTACAACTTCATATTTCCAAGTCATTTACTGCAGAGAATTTCTAAGAAAAGTTGAAGGCCAACTATGCACAAGAGGTCTTCCAGGCAGTCAACTTCACGTACATGTAAGAAGAAACATCTTAGAAGTAATAAAATCTGCAAACTGAGGTTAAATATGCTCTTTTTAAAGATGATTTACACAGTGGAAGCCATTATGAACACGCTGAATGAGGATTTGGAGACGTGAAGAAAAACTAGGAAAATATTACCATTGGATTTGTACATGTTTTGAGAAATTAATTAAGCATTAGCCATCAATTAGGTATTAGATCCATATATACTCAGTAGGTGATGACAGCAAAGCTTTATAGCTCCTTCAATACAACAAAATCCTATCTGAAGCCTCTAAAATAAAACTAGTCAATTCAAAACAAAAATTGCTTGACTTGGCAGATATTTGAAAGCAGCTGAGTTGATATTGCACTTCAAGTAGCTGGAATTGTGTGGAGACTTGCAGAAATATAATGGAGTCTTGATGTTAATTCCGGAACAACATAACGCTGAAATTTTGTTTTTCAGAGAATTGAGTTGAAGATAGGCAACTGCATGTGAGACAGTTGTAGGCTACACGTATAATGATAGAACTGACGCATACAACCACGAGACAAATAATTAAGGGTAAAGTACGGGAGCGAATTCAGAAAGATGTTGAGTATGCTTCGTAATATCACACACAAAATTCAGTTTTCGACATTGGCTCACAATATAAGAACAGGGAATTGTTCTGCGTTAGAGCTTTTCTTCACAACCGACTGAGGGTTGTTTCTGTTTCTGCAGCGAGAAACCCAATTCCAATCTAGGAATCTGTCTCAGTCTATCCTTTAATTTGATAGACCCATTGAAGACATGATTAATCCTCAAGGCACCCTTCCCCACTGCTAGGGCTCTTCTTTGCATGGACCCCACAGACACGGAAGCCATAGCAGCTTCCAGCGTGTCTTCTTTACAGAAACTCTAGCAGTCTCAGCCGGAGTCGTCACTCTTCTCTTATTAGTTTTATCAAAAAACGTGCATATGATATCTGTATTTCTAAGGTTAATATGAAAAATATCGATGTTACTCTTTTTAGAAGTAAAAATGTTAAAAAATTATTGTTTAACTTCAAGGAGAAATTATTTGCACCGAAACGAAAACTAAAAAGTATTCCACAGTTACTCTCACTAATTCATTGGTTCTGAGTTACCTAATTGTTGTATGTCACAAGTAGTCTAATTATTGTGTATCAAGAGCTATATAAGTAGCGTACGCTGGGCGTGCTTAATTCGTGACTGAGGGAATGGAACTTAGGTTGCAACTCAAAAATAGACCACTTGACTCGTTCCTGTTACTATATTACATTCTACTGTAGTCTTATGGTCTCTTTGAGACACAGATTTGCCACTGCTTGCTGTCATCGAAGACAGGAACGAGGATATTGCTGTCTGCAGGACACATTGAGGTAGATGGAGGCTGCAGGGCTACACGTCATAGGCAATGTGATGCGATACAAGCACTGAGTCTCGTAGTTAAAAAATTTGAATTTCCCATGGGAAGGACCATGCAAACTATTATAATAATTGATGTTTCTGCGGGAGCAGGGCAAAAAACAACGTGTGATAAAAATAGCAATAGTACTGGAACTAAAGAACAGTTTCTTTCCGATTAATTTTGCTCTATTTCACCTAAAATCAATACGCAATAATAAAACCATCATTTTTACCAGGTAGGGATCTTAAGATGAGAGATTTGCTAGGCCGGCGTGAAATCCCAAGAAATGAAATCTTCTGATAGTTCAGAAGGTTTGATAGAAACCTTCAAACAATGCTCATCAGATTTGTTTGAGATTACAAAGACGTACAGCATCCGCCAGTTCTGTGCTACATTTCATAAAGAACAGTTTCCATCACGTTATTTTGGGCCCCTAAGAAAGCAAATTTTTACCAATTTGGTCTAAAATCCTGGGAATTGTAGTAGACGAAGACAGGAGACAGAGACACAGTACAGCCTGCGACTGACTGGACTCTGATATCAGCACCTGTGATCTGGATCGCTCATCAGAGCTTGTGCTCTGGACGGTCGTGCTGTGCCGACTTGTTGTGGGGCAAACTACATAGAGTTGGAACCTATTGCGCAGACTTCGATTATTTCGGTAAGAAATTTAGAATGCATGTAAAACATACCTGTAAATTATGTCCCGTACAGGGAGGTGTTCATTTGAGGTGAAGTGTGCATTACTTCTTGAAAAAGAGGTTTGTATGTTCTTTTACTCACAATGTCTTAGGATTTTCAGTTAGAACGGTATCTATTTTTTTCTATTACCTGGCTTTATAATTAAATCACTCACCCTCCAAATAAAATCTAACCCTGCTCCAGGCTTGTCGTTTTCATAGTCATAGTATGAGATTCTACTCATAAACAGGCTATGGCTAGTATAATTCCATGATAATAATCACAAGCTGTACTTATATGAGCATAATCTCAAGCCATATATGTATGAACACAATATCATTTCAGATTTGTATGATCACAACCTCAAACCCTATTTCTATGAGCAAAGTATCAAGCAATATGTGTATGAACAGAATCTCAAACCATATATTCGTTAGAGTACTCGTACAATTTCAAGTCTTGTTTGTTAGAGCACAATCTCATTCCAGATTTGTATGAATACAATCTCATTGAGCAGCGGTTGGATAAAGCTGAACCCGTCCATTTATTGTACACACACCAGTAATTTAACATTATCAAATTGCTATCAGCTCAGCTAATGACTTGAATTAAAGCGGCGCGGTCGCTTAATGTAGAACTTGAAGTGAGAGGCCCTGAGGCTCAAAGCTGTCGGTCGCCGTAATCTGCAAGGGTAACATCATGTTCGAAATTACCGACTAACTCATTCAGTGGTGAGCCAAAAGACCGGCAAATCAAAGAGCCCTCAAATTAAATTCATTGCGGTCTAATGTGAGGGTTGTTGAAGAGTCTTCAGGGACCCTGGAGAGGGGAAGCGGGCCAAGAGCGAGGGTCAGACTCTGATGTAGATGCGGTGCACATATGGCGAGGTACTTTCCGTACGATGTTGTGTGTTTCCCTCGTTTAACCGAATAACTGAAATTTAAATTATCGGGTACATGCTAATGTCTTGAGTGTTGCATAGAGTAAAAAGTATACAAATGAAATATATTTTTTCTTCATTTTAACTAATTTTGAAATTTCTTTGTAGGAGTTTTTGTTTAGGTATTATTCATCGCGTTTTCAGGAGCATATCTATGTTGAAAAACAGGTTTTTTGTACCCGATGCAATTAATGGAATGAAGTTTCAAATAAAAAATACTTTCACAAAGATGAATTGGAAATACATACTGGTTTGCACATGACGCGTATAGTGAACCCATGTTTTATAAATTTCTTATTAAATATTTGAATTCTTCCACACAATGATAAAGCTTAAATTACGATTGATTTCTCACTTGTAAAAATGTTGTGTTTTGTGATAAGATGCTGAAGTATAAAATGTTGTCAATTAATTGATCACAAAAATTTGACACCCGGTTACATTTTATGCATATTAATGTGGACCTTAGATGCCTCTTTTCCGAGTGCAGAAGCAAAACGATATTAGTTCTAACTTCTCGTTAATATGAAGTTTTCTGTTCGTATTTTGCTTGTAAGTTATCTCCGACTTATATTAAATGACCAAATCATGACGGCTAAAGCGGAATGAAGAATTCATATATGTACAGAAAGAAAGGAAAGAGGTGAAGTATTTTAAAAGTGTTTAACCTGGAGAATGATGTGCAACTAACCAAATTCTATTTAACATGTTGAAAAATTTAGAAAATAGCTCAAACTAAGAGTGAAATTTTTGTTAATTGAGTTAACATAGATGACGTGTCGTGAAATAACCATCAACTGTGTGTCAGTTTCATATATTCACCCACAGCGCCATCTTAATTAGTATTGGCCGAGTTTTCGATCCAGCGCCGTTTATGGCCTCTGAAACTCCCCAAACATCCATGAATTCCGGTAGATAAGCCTCAATAACAGGAAGAATATATCATACATCACAAATGAAATTAGAGGGAAAAATGAGAATATGATGTTCTTTGTGCCTGAGTTTGTAATGTTCAGTGTTTCGAAATTCTTTTACACAATAGTCGAAAACAAAATCGACGCATTGGATGAATTGTTTGTGAGATATTTGTTTCAAAAATTTCCTGAAAGAAATGCTAATAAACCATTAGCGATTCAGCCACGAGTTTTTTGTAGTAATAACTTGTTGAAATATTCAGCTTTTTAGTAATGAGGAGTTAAACATTTACAATATCATTCACTTGATTTGGTCAATGAACATAAGATATGACCACACGTAACTAGGGATAAATAGGATGCATAATCGCTCTTTTCCCAATAGGGAACAAATGATAGATTTTTCTTTATTAATTCGAAGGAGTTCTTATCATTGTGCGCTGGAATTCAGCTTAGCAGCATTACTTATTATGGAACTAAATGGAAGGTTCCAAATGCATGAAGCATCTTGTAAGAAAACGACATAGTCTGGAAGATACGAAATGGATGTCAATTAGTTAAAAAATGAATGGCATGAACTATTTAAGAAATGAATGAAATGAATTAGTTAGAAAATGAATGGCATGAACTACTTAAGAAATTAATGAAATGAATTAGTTAGAAAATGAGAATCCACAGCACAGAACTGTCACGCTGGCAGTGATGAAGAGTTAATTACTGCGTAGAGCAGGTTACATAAAGTGCTTAGCATGACAATGATGGAGCATGAAACGAGTAAAGTGGCATGAACAACATGATAGCAACTCACCCTACAATGCGATGGTCCAAGGCACCCTCGTTGGAGGTGGAACAATGGGAGGCGGAGAAGGGAGGCGGGAATCCAGGAGCTGTCATCATGGCTCTCACGGCTGGATGCGCTGGGGTGTGTGTGACCGCTGATGATACAGTCATGACGAGGGGTGAGTGATTGCTGAGGGGAGTGAGA
>VCRD01003484.1:48415-60450 GCA_006783055.1 Trinorchestia longiramus
GAAAGAGAGAAATTTTGAGTGAGATTGAGAAAGTGGGAGTAAAATTTTGGGTCAGAAAACGAGAGAAGGAGAGAGAACTTGGGTGAAAAAAAGAGAGAGAGGAAAAAAATTGTGGGTGAGAAATAGAAAGCGAGAGAAATTGTGTGATAGAGAAGGGTAGAGAAGGAAATAGTGAATAAGAAAGAGGAAGGGAGAGAACTTATGTGAGAAAGAGAGAGAAAGAGGGAGAGAAATTGTGATGAAGAGGGTAAGAGGAAATTGTGATGAAGATGGTAAGAGGAAATTGTGATGAAGTAGGCAAGAGGGTGTAGAGAGTAAAATAAAACGAAGGCTTGAGCGTATTTTATAAGTTGAATATGGGAATGAAAATAAATCTTCATGCACCACACACTGGTGTTATCTAGCACCAGACTCTAGTGCTACCTATCATCACACACATTAGTGCTACCTATCATCACACACATTAGTGCTACCTATCATCACACACTAGTGCCACCTAGCACCACACACTAGTGCTACTCAACACCACACACTAGTGTCACCTAGCACCACACACTAGTGCTACCTAGCACCAGGCAGACAGGCGCCTGGTCTTATCTAGCAATCAAGCTCCCGCACAACATTTGTTTCCTCCAAACTTAATCCCTTCCGTGAGCCTCTGCTGCTTGCCCCTAATCCTTCATGGTGAAAACTTCCGGTCCTTTAATTACTGTGCTTCTCATTGAAATCTCAGCTTCTTCGAATTCTTTTCTGAACCTGAAATTATTATTTGGTTGTTTCCGATAATTACTCAATATTACAGGTATATGTTGGAATCTGTTTACGTTAACAAATTGGTATTGTTTTCTTATATGTGTGTGATACAAGAGGTACGACACTCTGGTTGTCGTACGTGAAACATTTAATCTGAATTTTCTAAGAAAAATTGTAATTTTATGCACGTAGGGGTTTTCGTATCGTTCCTATTGGCAGGTAACACTATAAGTTTCACTTAGAAAAGTTTCGTTCTCTTTCTAAGATTTGTATTCATTTTTTGTATTGGCGACGACATTTCAACCCACCTTCCTAAGAAAAATCCAATTTTAGGCATACAAGGTTTCTCGCATCGTCCTTACCAACCCGGATTTCCCTTGGAAAAGTTTCATTCACCTTCTGACATTTGTGCACGTTTTTTGCATTGTCCCTCATCGATTTGTTGTGATCGTAGACCGTTAAATGGTAAACATGATACCCTCGCGGTCGCAGCCCTCGCTGGGTAGCTGCGCATGCCCCTCCGAATATCGATCCCGCGTTCACGTCTTGTTTGCATCACGGGCTCATGAATAGAAGCGCATCAAAGGCCAGAAAATAGTGGACAATACACAACAGGATGTTTTAAAGTTGCGCGCACGTAACCGATGAGAACCTTTGGGTAGGAGGATACCTTACATTTTGCTGTTATGCAGGAATAAAGGGGATATGAAGGATGGAAAGGTTTCTGTAAACATGAATTTACACTTACTAAATTATTTTTAAAAATGCTGTATGTAATGATCTAAAAATTATGTTTGGAGAACAGGTAGTCATATTGTACAATCCTTATCATTATTGTAAAATATATATTTTTCTGTTATATGATGAATTTTTCCTTTTCCCATTTTAGTCACACTAGGAAGTGTAAAGTTCAGTAAACTTTTATGTTGAACAAATACCATTTTTATTAAGATATTGAGTGAAACCATGAGATGTGAAACAAGCTACACTCAAACCTCGTTATGTTCACAATCATTATTTTCATTATTCATAACTTGTAGTGTTTTTTAGAGTATTTCTTCATCATATTCAGTATTGCCAAATTATTTTCACGATTTTCATCGACGTTTTCCTACCAATATAGACTCTTAAAATCTTAAATTACGACGTTAATTGCGATAAATAGCAAGGCTTCAGTGCAACTGTTTCTTTCTATTCGCTTGTATTTCTTAAACTTCTTAATGAAATACATTAATAATAACAATATTAATTAAATACAATTAATGTACACAAAGTTTAATTTTTTTGAGGTTTTGTAAAAAAATATGCTAATCATCATTTCATATCAAATTTGGCAGCATCATCTTCAAAATTGGTGAATGGTCTTCGAACTGCCTGACACAGTATCTGCAGACTATCCTTGAACGTGCGTATAAATTTGTATGTATAACAACTGGGATTTGATGAACCTACAGCTGAATTTAAAAAAAGGCAAAAATCAATACTATGAATATAACATTTCATGGAAAATTTTGAAAATAAGAATTGTTGGTGTGATATTTCATCAAAAATTGTAAACATAAGGTGTTTAAATTATTGAAAACATTTCCAATTATAATGATCAATTGAAGTTTTGAATATCATAATGATATTTTCCAATTTTTTTAAAATCATCTTCAACATCAGAAAATGTTGAGCTCCAATTTCGCAGGCTGGTACAGGTCAGAACAAAACACCGTTGCATGATTGATTTCCTGGTGCCATTCATTAAATGAAGCCTAGTAGCTTCTTGAAAAATAAAAGACGTTCAAGTGAATTCTCTCAATTCTTTGCTCTTCCGACCGAACGCAACGCAGTCTTTTATCTTAAAAGACTCTGCCCTTTAGGAATATTATTAGAGAAGGATTTCTGAAGCAGCAACAAATTTTCTGTTTTTTCTTGCGGGGCTAAAAAGCTAAATTACGTACCTTTATTTTAAGAAAAAAAGGACTAAGAAGCTTTCGCTTCATATGGGGTAGAAAATACATGCTTCAGCATAAGTATTTCGACGAGTAATGAAAGCTCCCACAAACGCCCCATAAAATAAATAAGAACTTCGTAAAGAACAAGATGTATGAAGGCGGCTCACTTAATAAAAAACTCCGTAAAGAACATGATATATAAGGGAAACTGTTTAAATGAATAACAATTCCGTAAATAACATGGTGGATGAAGGCAGCCCACCTAAAAATTACCCTCATAATAAAAAATGCTGCAGTACAGAGCAATTCTTGCACCTAGTTATAAATGAACTTTGAAATATTTTAAAAAAGTGTCCTTGCAATAATTTTATGAGTTTAGATTGAAATCAAGCAAATTTTCAGGAGTTCTACGGTTTTCAAAAACATAAATCATAGGGTTTTAGATATAAAACTCCAAAGTGCTAGTAATGACAATATCTCATCCTTTCAGTAAGTATAAAAATTACGTCCATATTCCTAAAACAAGTATTTTCTGAATAATTTATATGTTATTGAACGTTTGCCACCAGTATCTTAACCGGATTCCGATTTTCAAAAAAGTATGATATTTTGGCGGATATATTTTTACCATTTTGACCTAAAGACATTCATTGATTTCTCAAGAGTTTTTTGGTTCAATGGGATTGTCCATCAGCGTATCTTTTGAACTTAGCTATCTCGATGGATACGTAGTATTCCTGAACATCATTATGTAGGTATGCTGATGGATCTGTTTTCTTTGTTAATTAATGTAAGTTAAGAACTACATATACAATGTGATTTAGTTGTTCTTTCGTTTGTGTAAGTATTAAATCGGAATTTTAGAAACCTTAGATGACAAAATCCCCACGAGTATAATAATTTTGGCTTTTAAATTGATAAATATATTAAAAACACGTCCAGATAGACTCCTAATTTTGCAACTTCAATCCATGCTCTTAGCGGGAAGTAATTATTCAGTCCTATGAAAAAAACTCTGGTCATCATGAGGGTGCATATTTTTCCACTAGAAACTGGCCAGGAAGACATTGTCTCTGCTCCGTTGTGACGTCGTTTGTTTATTTCCAAGGTAGACATCACCTCCAGACTTCAGTTGGTGACAGTTCTGAAAACTTCAAGCATCAAAATTCTTGGTTTCAAAGTCCTACCTGAGGTGCTTTCTCAGGTTCAAGGTGCTCATTAACAAGACAAAAACCCATATGTTACAGTTGACAATTTCCTCCTACACTCATTGTTTGTTTGTTGAAACCCTCGTTGGTCATAGAATGCGACTCATTACCATGGGCTTATTGAGAAACGCCTCGAAGGTGCTTGCTAATTACAAATTAAGGAGAGTTAGAGAGCTGGCATTACAGGTCAGAGTGCTGAGAGGCGTACCATAGATCGTAATCAGGATGAGGGGGATTAGAGTTGACCCCTGATGCGTCTCCTACGGGCAAGCACTGAGGCTGGTCGACCTTTAGAACCGCTATGAGCAGTCCATCCTTCGAGACGCCAGTCACTGGCACATGAACCGTATTGCACTTGTAAGGCATTTTTCTCAATGCGTTTATTGTGTGATCAGATCATAAAACAGAGGAGAAATTTACTGTCGACAGTAGTACGATGACTACAAAGTAGGTTGCATGAAACCTGCTTTGAAGTAGGCTGTATTTTGTTCACGTCTTGCACCTAGACAGCATAAAAGGCTTGTGATCCACTAGTTTCTGAGAAATAACTATTTTAATCCTTTTAAAACGGATGTAGACTATAGTCAACATTAACTTGAAAACCATTTTTTGGGTATTAGAGTATTCTAAGTTGCATTTTCAAGATAAAACCTGACCAGTTGCATAGAAGTAGTTGTTAGCTGCAAGGTGGCACTCCGTGCCTCTTAACCTTTCAATAACTCAATCTTACATTTTCATTATTTCTCATCCCAGTATATGATGAATCAGGAGCGAACGGATTAAGAAAGTTTCTACGCTACGTAGAATTAAATGAGTGTTGACGGGATTGATAGCCAGCGAAAATCTGTCTATACTGCATGTAGAGCCCTTTAACAACTTGATAGGTCACTATGTAAAGTTTCATATAGGACATGGTAAAGGAGCTATGACACTCATACCTGTTCATATGTGGATTTGACAATATTCGCCAGTACCAACGTAGATCAGAAATTCTATTTTTTCCTTCAGGCTTCAGCATGTTCGTAAAGCACTCAGAAACTAACGGAATAACCTTAGCTGTTTTCCTCAGTAGGAGAATAGTCGGCTGAATGAGATGCAGTTGGTTAGTTTCTAATCATGATCTCGAGCGGTACGAAGCCTTTAAGACAGAGTAGCAGAATATATTGGTGAGAGTTTTCATGCTGGTTCTAAGTTTGTGCTCTCTCTTCGTTCACTGATCTCTCAACATCGTCGCAGAATTATGTGTTCTTGATGAGATTAGCACCTAAAAATTTTCCCCACTACCCCTAGATATTGGTCGCTTTCAACTGTTTTTAACAGTATAATTCTTTAAAAGAAAGCTCATTTTCAATGACCCTGACGGTTCATTTGCTTACATTTCCCGGTAATGAGCATACATTTATGAACATTTCTCCCGTTCACGGAGCCTGGCAGCGTCTTACGTTTTCTTCTTTGCTGATTACAAACGGACTTCGTCGCACGCTGCCTACGAGCTAGGGCAGGGATCCAGGGCAGCAGAAAGGACCTATTAGCTCCCAGGAAAGGTCTAACCAACAAAGAAAAAATTTTGTCATTTGTTCTTAAGGAAGTCACTGGAGCGTGCACAAAAATGTGACCTGTCAAGAACTTCTATTGAACTTACTTTGACCGAAGGTACTGCGTGCGATGGGTGAAGATTTTCTGGTTCAATTTTGACCTACAATGCATTTCGAACGCAATTTCAAGATTCATGTAACAGAATCAAAAGATATTTTTAGAAGCAGAAGCCTATGAAATTTTGGAAGATTTATTCGAAAATATGACTATGCTTTTTTGAACAATCATAGGCGCTAACAAATTTAGAGTCTTTCAATGAGCTTTGACCATTACTGCACAAAACAGAGTTATCATTTCGGCCATCACTCATTATGGCCATATCTCAATGCAGCCGTATCTCAATACAGCTGTATTTCATTACAGCCTTATCTCATTACGGCTACATCTCATTTCGGTCCTATCTCATCACGACCATATCTCATTACGGCTGTATCTCAATACGGCCATATTTTATTTACTACTATTCTATGACAGCTCCTTCAGCTGTAAGAAAGTCACGCTGTTCAGTTACGATTAAAGTGAAGAAAAATCCAGCAGCTGCAGAACAACAGAATGAAATTAGCATCGCTTATGCAGCATGGAGGCTCATGTCGCTACTCATGAATCAATAACGAGTTTTTGTTACTGAAAACAGGAAAACGACTCTCAAACCTAATACGTTGATGAAGTAGACATTACTGTTTATTCCGATTACTTATCTGGAATTATTCATTTATTTAGTCAAGCCATTCATCATCTGCGTTTATAGCACACATGGTGAGGACAAAAACATGGCTGAAAAATATTTTTGTCGAGATTTCATTAAGGAAAATCAGGAATGTCAGCTTTTAGCTTTATTTCATCACTACGAAAGATGTAGAAACCGCAAAACATCCACCCTCGTCTTACTAGTTGTGCGCGACATCACTTAGGCTGAACCAGGTCTTGGTTTTCGTTTTTGCTCTACAAAATGTAGTTCTCTATTAAGGCAACTCACGCAGTCAGCTATGAGGTATTAAATTTCTTCTTTCCAAATGAAAACATTTCCGTGGACTGTCATAAACATTTCAATCTGCTTTAACAATTTTGTAATTTTCAACACGGGAGTCCTGCTTCACTATTTCAGTACAAACAAATACATACTTTTGCTACCTTAGCTACTTCATTTGCTTTATCATCATGTTAGTCATTCTACATTAGATCTCTTCACTTTTGGCGAACAAATTTCTGTTTCCATCAGTTGGTAGATTGGAATAAATAGCAGCACTTACGAGCAGCTGGTTCCTACGGTCACGCTTTGTTTTGGGCGGCCAGTGAGCCTAACAGTGGGCCTCATTGTGGAGGTAATGGGCCCTGTGGGGGGCTGGTCCCTCGGGCCTAAGGTGACAATGTGACAAATGCTGGCAAATGTACTGATGGATCACTTAAGAAATCCTGCCGGAGTAGCAGGCCTTGGTCTGTCGCCTTCTCATAAATAAGACGAAGAACCTCGTTAAAAATCATGCCAGTGAACGTTTCTTGAACCATATAGAAGTAACTCATTCTTTGGATACCTGAAATACAATAAATAAACAAAGAAAACTGGTGAAGCGGATGCTAGAAATTAGCTTCTGTTTGTTTGTAAAGTCGTGGAAACCAACCTGGCTTGCCTGGCGTAAATCTTATGAACGAGTCAATTGATGATGACATTCAATAATAGACAGGAAAGATCATACTTAGCAATTGATTTGATATTCTCAATACACAGCTATATGATTACGAGAACTTCAGATGCTAAAGAAGGAAGATCCACTAGAAAGCTTAAGTACTTAATGTCATCATCATTTTGTGCTTCTGATGGAGACAACACTTCTAAACAGTCATTGTGTGTCTTGTTAGTGTCAAGTACGCGGGACAGAAACAGCAAGCAAACACCAGACAGTAAACAAACACTGCACAGTGAGCAAACACCAGACAGTAAGCAAACACCGGACAGTAGGCAAGCACTAGACAGTAGGCAAACACCAGACAGTAAGCAAACACCAGACAGTGCAAACACCAGACAGTAAGCAAACACTAGACAGCAAGTAAATATCAAATATCACTTTATCACCAGCTTGGTCGACTGGTGAGCGAATCTGCTTGCGAGCGGAAAGACCCGGGTTCGAATCCCGCTGCCGACATGGTTGACGCGGCTAGAAATACGGCATGGGACTTGGGTATAACAACCGAATAATTATCGAAGTAATTATCCGACCCAAGAATGGGCCAGAAGGTTCGTTCCTATAGCCTCATTCTATTCTATTCTATTCTATTCTATTCAGATAGTAAGCAAATATAAGGCGCAGAAAAATTGCTTCGAGAGCAAACTCATGCCCATGCATTAAGCTCTTCGTATTTATAAAAATTGGCTGCTTAACCAACCGTACTTAGGGTAGTTAGAAAGATGGGCCAATCATACAAAGCGTAGTTGCATAAAAATGCGGAGAAAATAATGTAATTGAATAAAGACATTTCAAAAGGCCTAATTTTGGAATTGATGAAAACGAATGACATGGCAAATTAATACAAGTTCTTTATACTTATTTGAAATGAGTAAAAACAGTTCAAACAAATCGTAATTAGTGAAAAATATTTTCCATTTTTAATCACAGCATTTCTTGCCAATTATTTCACATGAAAGGAATTTAAATTCAGCTGCATCAGCGATGTGCAGTTGCAAGAATTCTTCTGGCTTCATATTATCTTCACGGCCGACTGAACGTATCATACGTATTTACCAATCACCGTATAATATACGTCAACTATCTATAATAATCATTAATCGGACCCAAAGTTAAACTGTGTTGCTGCATTCAGAGTAAACAGCGACACTAAGACTTGAATTGAGTGAATTTCATAGGGAAGCACGGAATGAGAACACCCTTCACTCACCAGGAGTAGGCCGAACGTCAGACCTGCATCGTGTCTGTCCGAGAACAATATTTTTCACTTCCAGCTTTTTTTCTTTCTTGACAGCTTGTAAACAAGCAACATTTTTCTGCTATCAATCAGGCACTGCTGCATTTTGAGACATGATATATGACGCAGCTGGGTGAAACGCGTTGTGAATGCTGCTTTTTGACACATTGACACAACTGGGTAAAACGCGTTGTGAATGCTGCGTTTTGAGACATGATGCATGACACAGTTGGGTGAAACGCGTCCTGAACGAATGACAAATTTGTGAAATTTCTACGAAAGCAGTAAACAAAATGATCGCATATAGTATATTACCCAGTGAAATTCGTTATATTAAGCTACTGTGACAGTTCACCTTCAGAGCACTTGTGTGTTTTCCTCATGTGAGACATAGCGTGCCACAAAGGCGAAGATGCCAAAGACAAGTTTTAAGAAATCGTCATACAAACTTGGTAGAATGGAAATTCCCATGACAAATTTAATTACATCTTGGTGCTACACTGATGTAAGAAGATTACTTTCAAAGCTACATGATGTTTAGTATTCTCCTCATATCATGCTTATATTTTGGAGAAAGAGTTACTCGGATGAACAAAATTCCCTTTCGAAACCATTGAAGTTTGCTATTTATGAGTGAGTTTTGAAGGGAGGATTGCACTGAAGCTCAGAATTGACCTGCAAAACACCTGCTGTCCTGCAAGTTGAGGAAATTTGCAAAGCTCGCTTCCTATCTAGCTCCTCTCCAATGGATTGAACGATCATCACAATGGATATCCGCTCAGTGCTCTGTACTGCTGGAGCTACAAGACAGAAGGGATAAAAACTAGTTTTCAGTGGGTGGGTGGTCCCAAGTGAGAACGATAATTATCTTGTCTGTAATTAGCTTTCTGACAAATGTCATGTCGGCTAGCTGGTCACGTCACGCGAACAAGCAAAATATCCAAGTCGCAAGTCCAGGTGTGTTTCTTCATCGACAAGTGAATGAGCCTGTCAAGTCATTTGTGTTTTTGAGAGGAACTAGAACAAACAAGCCTCATTAATCAATAGATTAAAGACTGTTTGTCTCCAGTGTTGTTGTATGAGGAGGTGGATAGTTAACAGAACTTTTTTCAACCTCAAGGATGTCGGTAGCTTAGGCAAAGATAAAATCCTGGATGTGTATACTTTCCTTGAGACAAAGATGCGTCTTACACTCCTCCAAAAGTGCTCATCTCGGTTACTAAAGCTACTGGCAGTTGTAAAACAAAGCAGCTGGAGTGTGTTTAGAATGAAAAGGAGCTTATTTAGAATAACAGCACCTGAAAGAACTAACAAAACGTTAATACATTTCAAGATTATACTATGTAGGATACTTATACTGATACGGATTGACAACGGAGTTTCATTGCTGAAAGAAAAAGAATAGACAGCTCAATTTCATTGTTAATTTGCTAACTTATTCACGTTTATGATTATCACCAGCAATGACACATTATCTATAGTAATTGTATAGGAAAAACTGAAAATTCTAAAGTTGTGTGCAGGCTTGAAAAGTCATAGATACATAAAAGGTTTTATTTTACTAAATTAAATCAGAAAAATAAAGATAATAATCAATCTCATTTAAAATCAATTTTCTGGTATCTTTTAAGCAGTCTAGAAGTATAACCATTTAAATTAAGAAGCCTCATATGTCAAATGTTCTAAGTTTACTGTAGCAATTCTACGCATGGCAAAAATCACTCATTTTCCTTACATGTGTGAACATTGCTTTCTTTCTAAAACTTTGTGTTACGAACACAATTATGAACTCAGTCATTGTGTCGAATGTGACAATGTTGCTTCACTGATAAATTCATGTTGTATCTGTGAGTGTAGCACTGCTTAAGGTTTAGTGCTGTACGTACAAATGTTACTTTTTTATGTTTTTTACAGGTTGTCCCATGCAGTAAAAGTGTGTGTGCTCTTTTATTGAAGGCATAATGGGTAAAGGTTTCGTACATGCATTAAAACGCGGTTCAATTAACACAAGCAAGACCTTAGCGACGAAGCAGGTGAGGAATTAGTGAAGAAGAACTTATGATGCAATGTCCAATATCAAAGTGTCATTTACAAGAAGAAAAACTGACTGAAACCCACATTTCCAAGAAAAATATTTTCACTCTATTCTTAAGAAATTATATGTTGCTCTGCGTAGCATTAGTACTTGTGCAGCCTCATACCTTACATATTTATAAGTAATACTGATGAGATCAAGTGTTCTCATGTGGGAGTGGTATCATTTATTTTCTCCAATGTCGAAAACATTCTTTAGACTAAATACTATGCTTTTGACAGAAATTTTATCAAGGCACATCTAACTCTGGTTTTCCTTCATCTCACCATGCCACCTGAAAAGTGTTGTTTAAACGTTTTTCTGTCTCAGATATTGGAACCTGTGTTTTCTGTTGACAACTGGAGTTCATTAATTGTTTGAGCAAATAACCTTTTTGGCCTCATCCCCCAAGGGACTGACATGCTGTCATAATACGTCTCTCATACACTCATAACGAATGAACTCTGTTAGATTTCAGAATAGATCGTAAGAACAAAGACTGACGCAGCGACACGCTTAAAGCATCAATGTGATTAGCTGATTAACAGTGAAAGCGACGCTTCTTATTGTAAAGTGCGTAGTTGCGTGAACATATAGGTATGAATATACATATATGAATAGAATAGAATAGAATAGAATGAGGCTATAGGAACGAACCTTCTGGTCCATTCTTGGGTCGGATAATTACTTCGATAATTATTCGGTTGTTTTACCAAAGTCCCATGCCGTATTTCTAGCCGCGTCAACCATGTCGGCAGCGGGATTCGAACCCGGGTCTTTCCGCTCGCAAGCAGGTTTGCTCACCAGTCGACCAAGCTGGTGATAGTCGACCAAGCTGGTGATTATATATATATATATATATATATATATATATATATATATATATATATATATATATATATATATATATTTCAAGATCTAACCTGAACAAGATATGAGGCAACTTTCCCACGGCTTCCTGCAGCTACTTGTGTACATGCACGTTAATTTTACTCGTGTACATGTACTTTAATATTGCTTGTAAAAGGTCCATGACGACTTCAAATGCTACTTAGTTGAGAAGGCTTGTTTTAATTATACATATCCTAAGTCTTTTATACAAGCAAATTTACTCGAATTTGTAAACCAGGTTTATTACTCTTGCGGACTGAAAATGTCTAATGAAAATGTTAGTCCTTTCAATTCAAATCAAATAAAAAATAAGTTAAGTTATAATTTTTCTTAGTATGATTTGCCATGAAACTTCTATTCCTCATAAATTGAATTTGTGTACCGAAACAAGAACAATATTGGAGCTACAAACATGCTTCGAAAAATACTGAACGTTTCAAGAAATAGATTTCATCATTCATTTACACTAAGACCATCTGAGCTATATAATGAGTGTGTGAAATATTGCCCATTTACGATTAAGATTGTAGAAAAACCGATTTGAAACACCCCAAATTATGAAGGAATGACTCTTATGTAGGCCGCTGCATGACACTAGACAACGTATCGAAATAGATTTGACTCAGAGGAAGGCTAAATCAAAAAATGAACACC